>JAADYF010000581.1:0-17653 GCA_023338175.1 Phytopythium delawarense
GCTGAACGAAAAGTTGCGGAGCAAGATGCACGAACTAGGCGTGGACGAGGTCTACAATGCTGACCAGACGCCCGTATTCTTTGAGTACGTGCCCAAGGTGACGGTCGCGAGCAAGGGCAAAAAGACTGTGTGGGTCCGGACCGGCGGTAAGAGCAAGGAGCGCTTGACCTGCATGCTCCTCGGCTCGTCATTTGGGAGGAAGTGCACGCCCTTCCTCATCCTGAAGACGCGGCCTGCGAAGAGCGTGATGAAGCAGCGGGAGAACATGGAGAAGCGGCACGGCTTTGGGCAGCACCTTTGGAAAGAGACCCAGAGTTTGCAAGCGGCGTTTGACGTGCAGATCTACCACAGCGCCGGCTCTTCGTCGCCACCATCCACGTCGATGACTTCGACAGCGCTCCGCGACAGCGCGGCTTCGTCGGCAGGCGGGCTCTGCTCGCCACGCGTTAGCTCGCGAGGCTGCACGAACAACCAATCTGTGATCTGCAGTTGGCGGCGCGACGCCACGTTGATCGGTGCGAACGCGTGACGCGAGAGCCACCGCGCTCGGTAGCAGCCCAGCGCGTCTGCACGATGGAATGAGCCGCTGTGTTGGGCATCCGCGACTCTAGCACGTCGCATAACAACAACGCAGCGACAGTGTCGGCGCAAAAATGCGCGACCCAACCCGACCGTTGCCCAGCTGACCGTCCTTGCGACGGGTTCTGCAGTGCGATCCGACCGTTAGTAGATGCCGCGCCGCGCCGGCGAGAAGAGCACGGCGCGTCCGCATTCAGCAACTTGGCCACCATGGCGCAGCTCGCCCGCCTCCGGAACCACGTCGACGCGCAGAAGCAACTCTTCACGACTGTCCAAGGATTTGCGAGGTTCGTGTCGGCGCTGCGCGACCAGAAGAACAGCAAGACCGCGTGCTCAATCCGCATGTGATTCCTTCGCGGAGCTCACTTCACTGGCAGTAGGTTTGCTGCATGCACGCCAGTGGCGGAGCGCGTCGCGCGAACTAAAACTAACTAGCTCACCGATGTCGTTGAACAGAAATCTACTCGGGGACGCACCTCGAGTTCATCTATGCGGAGTCAGCGGACGAGTTCGGCGAGGCGCGCAAGATGATCGAGGCGATGCCGATCAATCTTGTCGGCAGCGAGATCTGCCGCCTCACTGTGTGGGAGCGCACCGACCTGGAGCTTTTCACCCCAGGTACGCCCCGCATTCGATCGCATGGGATGGCGTGGCGCGCTGAGCTGAATACGTTGCGGCCAGGCACGGTGTACACGATCCGTCACGTGCTCAACTTCGATCTGTACAATGGCATGCCCCAAGTGACTGTTGTGCGCTCGTGCGCGGAAGATCGAACGGTGGACCAGGCAGTGTCTGCACTCAGCGACGACCGGCACGACGCGGACGACGCTGAGCCAGCGAGGGCCAGAGACGAGCACGCCGACGTACAAGTCCCGCGCAGACGGCGCCAGCAACAGCACCAAGCACCCCAGCAAGCGCAGCAACGCGGCGTCGTCAAACTACGCACCGCCAAGCACAGGCCAAAGCCAAGACACGGACCCGTCGCCGACCAAACGAGCGCGGTCGACCAGGCTGGGTGTGGCCACGGAGGGATCCGCGGTGCCATCGAAGGACTAACGCAGCCAACAGAGAACCCAGTTCAGGCGCGCGAGGCAGGCGCACTCTCGTTTATGGAGGAAAGGATGAGTGGTATGCTAATATGATTTTATGGAACGCGTTTGCCCAGAAAACGACAGCATTTTCGATTTTTTGCCATTTTTCATTTCATTTTTTTAGTGTTCAACATACAAACTTGAGCACTTTTTACAACAACAATTTACAACAACAAAACAACAGAAAATATACAATGCAATATATGCAAAAAGCTGGGTGCCCTAGCCATACCACGAGCCGGACGGCGAGGTCGACCAATTTCCACCTATCATCGCCGACCTTTGCCCAATAATTGTGGCCTTTTTTTGTGCAGCCCCAGGCGTTCGGCAAAAATAGAAAATTGGCGATTTCTGCACGTTATATGCACTACATAAGTTTAGGGCCCGAAGATCAAGTCTAATTGCATGTTCCATACAATAATTGCATCAGATCTGCCTCAGATCCTTCTCAGAAACGTACCCCAGTTACTCGACATTGAAAATTGTGTTCTCTTGCAAAACCGCGAAATCGCCGAAAGTGAACACGATTTCAATGCGGTCTTTGTGTTGCACGAATGTCGCTCGTTACCAGGTTCGTGCAACTTCGCAACGAACGACATTCGTGCAACATACACCTGGCTTCGTCAGTGGGGAGACAAGTACGTCAGCAATGCCCTCCCCCCCAAGCATGACTGATAATGGCTCCGGGTGTGATTGATGTGCGCAGGAGGCTGCCTGGATTGATGCGCCACAAGCGAGAGGGCGGGCTCCCCATTGGCCACTTCGCCCGCCACTGTGCGTTTGTATGCGCCCGACGCTCGACGGACGCGCGGTTTAACGGGAGGCCCAGGTGGCGGGCGAGTCCGCTGCCAGGCGCTTTCTCCTGTGGCGTCTCAGCTCGCAATGCCCTACCCATCCATCATCCGGCTGGCCCCATCGCTCCATCTGCTTGCTCGACGGACCTGCTGCTCGTCGCGGCCGACGCGTTTTTCAAACGTTCAAACCGACGACCGAGCCAAGCGGCGGCCACCGCCACGTACGTCATTCCTCGACCCGCGTCCGCCCGCCACGAGAGTCCGCTGCATCGCGACCGCCGAGCCATACGACCAACGGCATGTTCAACTCGGCGCCCGTGAGTTTACTGGAACAGGCGCTGCCGCTCGAGCTATGGGACTCGCACGTGCTGCGCTTCCTGCCGCTGCGCGACGCCGTGGCGCTCGCCGAGCTCAACCGCTACTTCTACGCGGTGCTGCATGAACACGCGCGCCTGCGCGCACCCGCGTCCATCGCCAGCAGCGTGCGCGGGCTCCACCAGGTGCTCAAGGTGTGGCGCAACCTCACCAACGTGTCGTTCCAGCCTGTCGAGGGCTGCGGCGCCGACGGCTGCAACTGCGACGGCGAGCCCGAGGGGCCAGGCACGACCGAGCGCATCTACTACAACGTCAACGCGGTTGGCGGACTGGTCGTCTTGGGCGACCAAGCGGACGGCGACGCCGGCGAGGCGACCGATGGCGCACTCGGCCGCGTCGAACGCACCGCGTACGAGTGCTCGCACACGCTCCAGCGCCTCATCTGTGGGGACGCGCACGACGCGCACGCCACCACCAACACGCTCGACGCGGTCGGGCCGGTGCGCCGCCTCAACCTGTCCGGCATCGCTCACGTGCGCCTGTTCAACGGCATCAGCGTGCTGCAAGAACTCGGGCTCAGCGGCTGCAGCCGCATCGACGGGCTGCACTTCCTGCGCGGCGTCCACGAGGTCGACCTGTCATACTGCACCATGCTCGAGAGCGTCGCGTTCCTCAGCCAGACCAAGCACGTGGACCTGTCCTACTGCCACAACGTGACGGACCTGCGGCCGCTGCGCAGCTGCGAGTCCGTGCAGCTCAACGTCTGCCGCGGAGTCCGCGACGTCAGCCCGCTCGCCGCCGTCCGCCGCGTGAGTCTGCGCAACTGTCCGCTGCTGCGGGACGTGTCGGCGCTGCGCAACGTGCGCGAGCTCAACCTGGGCGGCTGCGCCGACATCCGCGACGTCAGCGCCTTCGCCGACGGCTCCATCCACTCGCTCAACCTGTCGAGCTGCATCAACGTCACCGATGTCAGCGCGCTGGGCGCCATCCACACGCTGTCGCTGCGCAACTGCCACGGCGTCGTCGACGTCAGCGCGTTGGGCAGCGTGCACTCACTCGACCTCACCGGGTGCAGCAACGTCACGGACGTCAGCGCGCTGGGCAATGTGCACACGCTGGATCTGTCCTTGTGCCGCTTCGTCTCGGACGTGTCGGCGCTCCGCCAGGGTGTCGTGGTGCTGTCGCTGCGCCAGTGCGAGTTCGTCACGG
The DNA here is from genome assembly GCA_023338175.1 of Phytopythium delawarense. Classification (NCBI taxonomy): domain Eukaryota; phylum Oomycota; class Peronosporomycetes; order Pythiales; family Pythiaceae; genus Phytopythium; species Phytopythium delawarense. The sequence continues at coordinate 3,989 of JAADYF010000581.1, forward strand.
ACATCTCGATGCTCGGCGGCGCGGGCTCGCCGCTCAAGGAGCTCGACTTGTCCAGCTGCACCAACATCTCGAGCGTGCGCCACCTGGACGGGCTCAAGCGGCTCGTGCTGAGTCGCTGCGACCAGCTGACGACGCTCCACGGCGTCGGACGCGTCGCCGAGCTCGACGTGAGCTTCTGCAAGAACCTCCAGGACCTGGGCGACGACACCTTGCGCGGCGTCCACTCGCTCAACGCGTACCGCTGTGTGGCGCTGCGCCAGCTGCCGGCCAAGGCGCTCGAGCGCGTGCAGATTGTCAACCTGTCCGGGTGTCCGCTGGTCAGCGACGTGTCGGCCATCCGCTCGGTGCGCGAGGCAGACCTGCGCTTCTGCGACTCTCTGACAGACGTCCAGCCGCTGAGCAGCGCGCGCGTGCTCAAGCTCGCGGGCTGCGCCAAGCTGCGCGACGTGTCGCCGCTGCGCCGCGTGCACACGCTGGACCTGAGTTACTGCAAGCAGCTCGTGGACGTGAGCGCGCTCACCGACGTGCACACGCTGTCGCTCAAGCACAGCAAACTGCTCTCGGACGTGCGCGCGCTCACGAGGCTGCACGCGCTCAACCTGTCGGGCAGCCACGGCGTGCGGGACGTGGCCATGCTCGCCAACGTGCACGAGCTCAACCTGAGCGACTGCGGCGGCCTGCGCGACGCCGACCAGCTGCGCGCGCTCACGGGCGTGCGCGTGCTCGACCTGCGCTTCAACGAGCGCCACCCGATCGGCGCGCAGCTCGGCGCGGTCGCCAAGGAGCTGCGCAATCACGTGCCCATCATCCGCTTGTAGAAGAGGGAGGAGGAGCCGCGGACTCACCTGCGCGTAATAGACGGCCACTGTACGAAGCGCAATGGCGGCCGCTGCGTCTTCATCTCGCTCGTTCTCCTTGCTGTCGCGTGCACAGCGGGAGCGGCGGATGCGTGGACGCTGGGGGCGATGCGTCAGTTGAATACCAGTACATTATTAGTGGCGAGTGTCTGTACCTAACGGTGAACGGCGGCGGGGCCAGGTCCCGTGCGGGCCCAATATGCGCGGCGCCTAGCCGTAGCGCTGGTTCTGCGACACCTCCGGCTGGAAGCCCTCGTTGAGGAAGTACTTCTCGACGGCGTCGGCCACGCCGCGGCCCTCGTTGATGGCCCACACGACCAGCGACTGGCCGCGGCGGCAGTCACCGGCAGCGAAGACGCCTTCGAGCGACGTCTGGTAGTCGCCGTAGGCCGCGCGCACGTTCCGCCGCTGGTCCACCTCCAGGCCGAGCTTCTCCGCGATCTGCTGCTCCGGGTTCTGGAAGCCCATGGCAAGGAGCACCAAGTCGGCCGGGATCTCCTCCTCCGTGCCAGGGACCGGGACGATCACGCCGTCCTCCTTCTTCGACTGGATCGTCACGATGTGGGTCACCTCGCCCTTGTCGTTGCCCTTGAACTCCTTCGTGATGCGAGCGTACTTGCGCGGGTCGTCGCCGAACACGGCGCGCACCTCCGCGTGGCCGTAGTCGACGCCGTACACACGCGGGTACTCGGGCCACGGGTTCTCCGGCGCGCGCGACGGCGGCGGCTGGGGGTTGTGCTCCAGGTTCGTCACCGACTTGCAGCGGTGGCGCATCGAGGTGGCAACTGTGACACAGCACAAGACATCAGTTAGCATCCACTTTGTGAGGCATCCATCCATAGATCGTCCGAAATGCGAAAGAACGTACTGCAGTCCGTGCCGGTGTCACCGCCGCCAATAACCACCACGTCCTTGCCCTCTGCTGTCACGAAGTTGCGGTCCCAGCCACTCTGCAGCTTGCCGTCGACCGTCAGCATTAGCCGCTTCTGGTTCTTCGTCAGGAACTCCATGGCAAAGTGGATCCCCTTCAGGTCACGGCCAGGGACGTCGATGTCACGCGGCACCGTCGAGCCGACGCAGAGCACGATCGCGTCGTTCTCCGACTGCAGCTGCTCGACGGGCACGTTCGCGCCAATCTCGGCGTTGGTGACGAACTCGATGCCCTCCTCCTTGAGCAGGTCGATACGGCGGCCCACCGTCTTCTTCTCGAGCTTCATGTTGGGAATGCCGTACATGAGCAGGCCGCCCACGCGGTCTTCGCGCTCGTACACCGTCACGTGGTAGCCCTTCTGGTTGAGCTGGTCGGCAGCCGCGAGACCGGCGGGGCCCGAGCCCACGACGGCGACCCGCAGGCCGTTGCGGTGCGGGATGCGCGGCACGATCCACCCCTCCTCGAAGGCGCGGTCGACGATCGCGTACTCGGTGTTCTTGATGGTGACCGGGTCGTCCACGAGGCCGGCGACGCACGCCGCCTCGCACGGCGCGGGGCAGACGCGGCCGGTGAACTCGGGGAAGTTGTTGGTCTTGTGCAGCCGGTCGATGGCCTCCTTCCACTCGTCGCGGAAGACGAGTTCGTTCCACTCGGGGATGAGGTTGTTGACGGGGCAACCCGTGTTCGTCTGGCAGAAGGGCGTGCCGCAGTCCATGCAGCGCGCCGCTTGCACCTTGCGCTCGGCCGGGTCGCGGCGCTCCGTGTTGATCTCGTTCCAGTCGTGCACGCGCTCCATCACGTCGCGGTACGGGTCCGGCTGCCGCTTGAAGTCGATGAACGCGCGCTCGCTGACGATCTTGCCGCGCGACCCGTCCCGCTTCTCAAACACGGCCGCCGCCTCTGAGGACGCCGCCGTCGCGAGCGCGCGCGCCGCGCTCTTCCGCGCTGCGGGCACCGCGCGCACCGCGACCTGCTTGCGGAGCGCCGGCTGCATCTTCGTGGTCTTCTGCTCCTTCTACTTCTTGGTTAGAGTATAGGAAAGGACGCCGGCAAGGGGAAACCTTGGCAAGCTGCCGTCCTTTCTTCTTCGGGGCGGGCGGGCGGGTGGCGGCGGCGCGGCAGGTTTCGGAATGAGCGGCCGGCAACGCGCAGCGGACTCGGATTCTGGTTGTGTTTTGTTTGTGTGTGTGTGTTGTTTTCACCACCCCTGCTTGGGGAGATGTGCGTGGCGTTTAGCACCGACTCGATACTTTATCGGCAAGACACGGTGAGGTTTTCATCAGGATGAATTGAGATTGAATTGGTTTTGAGTTGGGAAAAGGAAATTGAGTTGAGGAATTCGAGCGATTCGCATCTCGATCAAGTTCACGCGCGTGTTTTTTGTCCGGTAGATTCTGGTTATTCACGGAGGTTCCGCTCAGGCAGAAAAGCTGCTGGATATGGGTTCTCACGGGTTTCGCCCGGATCGTCGGAACAGGACTGACGATCCTTCCGTCGCGAAGCGACTGCTAAAAAAGATAGGAGCCCCACGCGGGAGCGCTTGCAGAATTGCAGGGCTCGAATATAATGAGGTGTTGCACCGGCAAGTATCGAGAGCCCGGACTTGGCTCTCGGTTGTGCAGTGACAGAATGGCTTCGCTCGAAACTTCAGTTTCACGGCGGGTGCAAGATGAAGCGTCAAGAAGACAGGCGGGCCTGTCGGTGCACGCGATCCATTACCGAAATATATTTTTTATCAGAGGTAGTAGGACGTGTGGATTGGACAAACAAGCAGAGTGGTGGTCCGAATTGCGGCTAACTCCTTCACATTTAAACCTAAAGTCAATCAAAAATGTCTATAGTTGTACTGAATGCTCGATCGTGCTCCAAAAAACAACAGCAACAACTACTTTTATCAGCATAGATATTTATCAAAGTACCATTTCCTGCAATAATTTATAAATCTGCGGTAAATGGGTGGCTGCTGGTGCCGCCGTTGCGCAGGGAGATGCGCAGCGAAGCCCACCAAGCTGACCGCGCACCCTGCATGCTCATCGCCCGGCATCCGCGCCGCCCAGACGTCGCACTTCCCCAGCCGGCGGCGCCTTGTCGCCAGCATCATCGGTCCCCAGCTCACTCACTCATCGCGTCAGTCTGCCAAGCGAGCCCAAGCACCAGCACGCTGGGCGGCTTCCAGTCCAAGCAGCATGCGACTGGTGCCCGCAACGCCCGCCTTGTCAAGCTTGGCACGACGAGCGTCGGAACAACAGTGGAGGCGTCAATCAGGACAGCGTGAGAGCATGACAAGCATGAAGAACTGCATCGAGGTGTGGCGGGAGAACCTTTAAATTATAGCTACGAACCTAAACAAGAGCAGGAGGGGAGGCTGCAGCTAGCCTGCCAGTCTGCCTGGGCTCCGAGCCACCGATCGGGCGATGGGGAGGGAGACGCTCCTAGCGGTTGCTGTGCATCATGTTCGCGTTCTGGTTGGCGAGGTTGTAGGCACGCTCGGCAGCCATCTGCAACTCCAGCATCTGGTTGTACAGACCCGCGCGATGGTTGTCGCCGTACGCTGCGGTTGGAGGCGCCATGCCACCACCAAACTGCCGCTGCTGCTGCCGCGCGAGGAACTGCTGCTGCTGGATCTGCTGCTGCTCGTATTGCATGCGCTGCTGCTGCTCGAACGTCGTGATCTGGTGGTAGTTGGTCTCGTTGACCGACGGCATCATTCGACGGTCGGCAACCACAAGGGCATTGCCTGGCGGGCCGTTGCTCAGGTGCAGCCGGTCCGAGAAGTTGTCCTCCAGGTCCGAGACCGACAAGGACGACATGGAGCTCGACGCCGCCGACGACAGAATCGACGACGAGTAGTCTGTGTCGGCGAATGACAACCCGGCGGTCGCGGCCGAGTCCGTCCGGTGCAGCCGCTTGTCCGAGCCCAGACTATCAATACTTCCCGCCTCGCTCGGCGTGGGCCCCTTCTTCTTCTGGAGGGCACGAAGCGGCTGCTGCTCGAACTTCTCGCCCGCGAACGGCGTCTGGTCTTTCACCATGACGAGGCACAGCTTGCAGCACGCGATCTTGATCTTTCCGCGGCGGGAGAAGGTGGACTTGCGCACACGGCACTTGCTGCAGATCACGACGCCGCACGTCTGGCAGTTGGAGTGCGACGACAGCAGCTTGGCCTTGGCGCGGCAAATGGAGCACGTGTTGCTGCTCTGCGGCTTGTCCTTGACGGACGACTGCTTTGTGACCATGGCGGACAGCTTCTTGGCCTCCGCGGCCTCCATGGCCGTCTCGACCATGAAGAGCATGTCCATGGCGTTGCGGTAGTCACCGACGCCACCGGCCGTCAGCACATCCGCGGTCGAGTCGAAGGCGCCTTCCATGAACACCTCGACCTGTCCAGGAAGACGCCCGGGACGGAAAATGTAGCAGAACGACAGGTTCGATCGAGAGATGGAGTTGTCGTCGAACGGTGGGCAGCTCGCGAGCGGCACGGACTCCATGACCCAGTAGCCGTAGCGGTCGCCGTTGTGGTCCACCGAGATGCCGACATACTCGAGGAAGCAGCGGTCACGGTTACCGCCGACCGTGCGCGACAGCTTCCACTTGAACCCGAGGTACGACGCGCGGGTGAGCTTGATGGTGTGTAGCACGGCGCAGTCCACGAGCGACTCGTCGCCCAGAAACGACGACAGCGTCTTCATCTCCTCCGTCGATGACTCGTGCAGGCCGTAGATGATGTCATCGACCGTGCCGTCCACGATGCCATAGCCGATGACCATCGGCGCGATGCTCTTGCGGCTCGGCTCGTCGTCCGACCGGCCGGTGGACGAGCTGCAGTTGGAGCTCGCAATGCTGAGTGACGGACGCATCCGCGTGGATGACGAGCCGTGGGACATATCAAACGACCCGGCGCTCCCGGCGCTCGACATGGAGTTCGCCGTGGTCTCAAGACCCGTGGGACCATAGAGCCCCAGCTGGTCCGTCGAGCCCTTGGTCGCGCGCTTGCGGTAGCAGTGCAGCCGGTCCTTGGACTTGGCGAGCTTCCACTTCTTGGAGTCGATGTAGTTCTTGCCGTCACGCACGTAGTGGCTCAGGTCGGCTCGCGTCTCGCGCACGATGTCCGTGGCGAGGCCGTAGTAGCCCTGCGCGTCGCTCGGCGTGAGTTGGAACTTGGGGAAATATCCCGCCGGCAGTGGGAACCGGAGATGCATCGCTGCGGAGTTGGGGGATTAAGCAGCCTGGTGACGCTCGTTGGATAGTCCTGCAAGCTGAGCACGGCGCTGGCGAGTGTGACGCAGCCCTGTTCGTAGAGTGACCGAGATGGAGTTCTGGATCAACGGCAGGGTGGAGGGCAGGAGTCAGCAACCGTCGAGCGCGGAGGTATGACGACTGATTGCCAGAGGTGGTGGATTTCCTTCTCTCACACGCAGCAGCCGGTCTCAGGAGACTCACCTGTTGGTTTTTTCGCGCGGTGGCTTCTTCCAGACGGCGAGCTTCCCTCCCACCGCGCGGCTGATGATCGAGCCACGTGGTGTGTGGAAAGTCAGTTGGTTCTCGAGCCACGTGCACGGAGACCGTCGAGGTTGCTCGTGTCTCGGTAAACTCAGGAAATGACGCCGAGGAAGAGGGCGTCGCGAGCGGGCAGAGCGGCGAAGCGACCACTGATCGATCGAATGGCAAGAGGGAGATCGAGCGGGCGAGAGAGAGAGAGACTGCGAGTGAGGGCTCTTTTACGGGATCTCGGCCAGTGTATCGAACGGGTGAGTCTCGCGTGGCGCACAGCGAGGATGCCGAGCCTTTGAAGGCAGGGACTCGTCTGTGCGCTGGAGAAGGCGGGCGGATGTCTTGAACCTCATGGTAACAGCGTGGCTCGAGCCAGAGAAGGGCGGCGCGCTAGAGCACGCACGGCCCCGCATTGACTCGTGTTCGCTATGCAAAGGCATTATCAGTCAGCGTGGCATCGATTCGATGCACAGTCGGACTTAAGGGAGAGGAGCGCCATGTACGTCGCCGACTTGAACAGCGTGAATGGCAGCGACGCAAAGCCTTTTGGTGGCGGTCTCCGCTGCAGAGTCCACACGTGTACTGTTTGAGTGTCTCCGCCCCAGAAGGCTGTGCAGAAGCCCGTGAGTGTAAAGAGACCGACGAGGGAGATGCAGGGGGTGTCGACCATCTCCATGATGCAGCGAGCGAGCGGCGACGTCGAAAAGTGGTCGAGCGCATACATTTTCCAAGTCGAATGTTTCGGGTTTCGCAGAGGGACAAAGTGCACAGTTCATGCTTGCACTTCGCCTTGGTCTCTTGCGCGCGGCTGGTGGAGGCAGCAAGCGGCGAGTAACGACCTGCTGGCTGGCTGCCCGCCAGCGTTCGATCAGTGTTGACGGCGGCTCGCTTCGTCGAGGCTTGCGGCACGAAGAGAGAGGGGGAGCACCACGAACCCGCCCTGCAAACGACTGCAAACGACGGAGGCGACAGCGTCGGAGCATGATGCGTTCGGAGCTCGGGTCGATGCGCTCTCTGACGTCAAGTGCGCATTTCTCACGGCGTCGGCATCGCCGTCGCTTGCTTTGCAAAAGCATGCGATGGCGGCGTCGGACGAGAAAATCACTTCGCCTTTCGGCGTCGATAGCTCTCTCTCCACATTATATATTATAGCAGGTAAAATGTTTGGTGATACTGGCCCATCACACGTTTTTTTGTCAAAACTCAATCTTACCACTTATAAACATAAATAGAATACGACAGTTTTCTGCATCGTGCTCATGACGCAAGAAATGGGGCGAGGATGACTGTCGCGCGCCGTCGGACGCAGTCGCGCAGTCGTGAGCGGCGAGAGATCGGCCAGCCGCAAGTGCGCACCGCTCCTCATCCGAACGGCGAGTGCCTGGAAAACAGCACGCGACCGAGCTCGTGGTGGCGGCCGCTCCATCAAGCAACGACCCCGAGACCTGAGCCAGTTGGACGATCAGCGAGCTGGATGCGTCCGAACGAGTTGAAGGCTCCGGTACCACGACGACTGCCGGAGATCATGCGAGATTGGAACCAGCGTGGCTGTCGCTGGCCATGCAATTGTGATCGTCCGACCCGCAGTTTAACGGGAAAGCTAGCGGTCTGAGCTTGTTTCCCGCTGGCAGTCTGATTCGAGGGTCCCTTGAAGGGCCCCATGGGCCGCGCCTGGATGTTTGCCACTGTCCTTGCCTCTGCCCCCGGAGCAGACAATGTACGCCGGCCATCCTCTTCAAAGTCCGCCAAACAGAGCAGTGTACACGCAGGTAGGAGCGCCAGCGCTGTTTACTGTCGCGTGTGTCAGTACTGATCGCTCACGTGATCCGACAATCAGCATCTTTCCCTCCCGCCCGCTCCCTCTTTCGAGATCAACACACCGCCGCTCATCTTGCGGGTCACAGCAACTATCAGCTCATTGGTACTTTCAAGGATTGAGATGCAGAATCCACTGCTGAAGGCTCTGCCGGGCACGCTCACCCGTTTCACCCCATGCTTCTTTGTTCAAGCATCTTGTTGGCTCCGCCTGCGTCACGTGCGTGTACTGCAGCAAGTTTCTCTGTGCATCCAACCCCGACGCTCTCTTTCTTTCGAGCCGATTGGCTGCTCGTCGCGCGATCGCTTGATTGCCTTCCTCTCGCCGAGTGCGTGGACGCGCCGCGTTGCAGCACGAAGGCAGCAAGGAGAGGTCACATCTTCGCGGTTGCCGCAGCCAGGACGCCAGTCACCTCTACATTTGTCTGCTCTGCGCCACTGAGAGGACGGCAGTCAGAAGGACAGAGCTTCTGGGATTTACACGCGTCTGTCCATGGCGCGTAAATCCCCACGTTGACCAGCGCATTGGGCAGAAACACGCCCGCTCGGCTTATTTCTTGACTGGGCGTGTCGCCAAGCGGTCGTTCGCCGCAGTCAACCGACTCGTTCAAGATTTGCAGCGCGCATTGCAGCCACCGAAAAGGGCCCGAGGGTGTCGAAGACGAGGCCCGACAGCTCGATGGGTTTGCAAGGATGCGCGTCCACTGGGTGACCGTCGCCAAGGGTATGCTGGCTGATAATGGCGAGTCGCTGGATTCGACGAGCCGTGGCACTCGGCGTGCTCGGCCGATCACTTCGAGGCGAGTCCATTGGCGTGTACCAACCGCCGAAAGCCCGGCTTGGATGGGAGACAGCGAGCGCATTCACGAGGAGGTACGTGAGCCCTTGGTTATCAGGTCGCGTGAAGCGTTCGGTGGCCTCATTTGCATCAACATTACTTCCCGCGGGGCGTTGCCAGCTTCACGGACTTGCGCAGGAGATCTGCTGAGAAGCGGGAAGGCGGGCCACCATGCCGATTGACTCAGACGGCATGCTTAATCAGAGTCGCGGGGCTCCTCTCGCGCTTCAGGATCGTCCTGCTCGTTCGAGTCGATCATGCGAGTCGACGCAGCCTAACAACCCCCGACGGCCCAAGGACAGGGTGGTGGTTATCGGACGTCGCGGACGATGTGGGACCATGCCGAGCTGTGTTTCGCACAAGTTCACGCAGTGTGAGCCCAGGAGACGCCGCTCGCGAGTGCGATCTTTGTCTTGCCGACCGCTTCGTGATGAGTGTGCAGAGTGAGCAGAGTGAACCGAGGCGGAGAAGCCCCTGCTGCCGCTTCGGGTATCTCTCTCCAGCCACTCATGCCCGCCAAAAGGCCATGTCAAACGGGAATGGATCCCGCACTGCGCCTCTTCAAGATCACCTGTCTCGGCGATGATGGGTGCGTCAGCGACTTCAAACGACGCCTTCACGAAATGAACCCAAGCAAGGAGAGAAGGCATCGGCTTCGTTCTTGTGGTCGCAATGGCGGAGCGAGTCCCTTCGTCTCGGAAGATCCCGCCGCTTCGCTCGCCATTCCCCAATCGGAGGCCAAGCAAAGATCCGAGCGGGGGACGAGCACCAAGGCGACGATGCTGGCGCGCTGCACTCCGAGCCGCCGGCCGCAGAAGGACGCCGTGGGTGCCGAGCACAACGTACACAACACCTACGTGTTCACGCTCTTCTACTGGGCTGCGCGCAGGTACGAGTCGCCGTCACGTCTCGAGTCCTCCTCCCGTACCGACCAGCGTCGTAATGCTCGCTCTGCAGCATTCTCTTCCAGCAGGTCATCTCGGGCTACATATTCGTGCTCACGGGCTCCAACCAGCCCGTGGGCACGGTCAAGGGCATCCAGGGCATCGCGCAGCTCGCCTTCTCGCTACCTGCCGGGCTGCTGGCCGACCGCATCCGGCGAGACGCCGTGCTGCGCTTCTCCGGCGCCTTGGGCCTCGTGTGTGCCGCGCTGACGCTGCTGGCGGTCGAGCTGAACAACCTCACCATCATCTACGTCGCCTTCGGGCTTTGGGGGGTCTTCTCTGCCTTTCAGAGCCCCGCGATGGAGGCGCTGTTCGCGGATTCCATCCCGCACGGCCGCCGCTCCTTCCCGCTCACGCTCAAGTACAACGTGAGCAACGTGGCCATGGTCATCGGCCCGTTCCTCAGCATCCTGCTGTTCCTGTACGTGGGCGACGTCTGGCGCGTGCGGGAGCTACGCCCCGTGCTCGTCTTCGGCTGCGTCTTGGCGGCCATCTCATCTCTCTTCCTCTTCCGTTACGACGACGACCTCGCGCTCAAAGAGGACGAGGCCACCACGCCGCTCGCGTCGCAAGCCGAACTGGTCTCTCCTTTCCAGATCCATCACCAGCAGCACCGACCCAGCGTCGACTCGCTTGGAACGCCGCTGAGAACCCCAACTTACGTGGGCGGCGATCTTCAGTTCGAGTACGACTACTCGGACATCGAGGAGGAAGGCGAGGGAGACGACGACGCGTTCGAGATGAAGGAGTACCAACGACTGGAGGCAGCGCCGCGCGTCAACCAAGTCGCGAACTCGTCCACGTCGGAGCACAGCGCGCTGATCACCGTCGAGCCCGCCGCGGAGCTCGACCACGAGGGTCACAGCAGCGACGGCGACGCTGAAATGGCCGTCACGCCGATGAAAAGGCCACCGACGACTCGCAAGAGCGGCACCGCTGGCGTCCACGACTCGGACGTGCGGTTCCTGGGGATGACGACCGAGCACGTGCCGTATCTGCTGTTCCTGTCGGACTTCATTATCAGCAACGGCGCGGGCATGACGATCAACTTCTTCCCGCTCTTCTTCATGGCCGAGTACGGGCTCTCACCTATCCAAGTCTGCGCGCTCTTCCTCGTACAGCCCATCGTCGTGCTCGTGCTGTCGTTTCTGTGCCAGCGAGTGTCCAAAACGATCGGGCGTACACCGATCATTGTCTCCACCCGCATCGCCTCCACGGTCTGTCTGGTTGGCATGGCCTTCGCGCAACCGCTCCACCTGCAAGTCCTGCTGTTTCTCATGCGCGGCGGCATGATGCGGTGCTCGCAGCCGCTGCGGCGCTCGGTGCTCATGGACTTCGTCAAGCGAGAGGTGCGTGCGCGCTGGAACGCGCTCGAGGGCATCTCGGTCTTCTCGTACTCTGGCAGCGCCGTCGTCGGCGGCTATCTGGTCGATCAGTACGACTACCGGACGTGCTTCTTCATCACGAGTCTCGTGTACTTCGCTGGGTTGAGCCTCGAGCTGCTGCTGTTGCCGCTCACAAAGCACGCCGTCGAGAAGTAGCACAGTGAGCTCCAAACGACAGTCAGACGGCCAGACACTTACTCACTTCCCTCACATACACCCCATCCTGTCGCCTCGAATGAAATGTGCTGCATTCTATTGGCGTGGAAAACGAAGATGCTCGTGCTCGCAGCATCTCCGTGCTCTAATGCTCCACGGCGTGCTTGGTCAGCGGGATCAGCACCGCCTCGAGCGCGAGTCCGACGCAGTAGACGAGCGACGTGATGACGAAGCACGTGCGGTAGTCGTACGCGTCGATGAGGAAGCCGCCGATGACGGCGCTACCCGACCACGAGAAGACGGAGAGTCCCTCGAGCGCGTTCCAGCGCGCACGGATGTCCTTGGGCACGTAGTCCATGAGGATCGACCGGCGCAGCGGCTGGGAACACCGCATCATGCCGCCGCGCATGAGGAAGAGGAAGATCTGCAGCCCCACGGGCTGTGCGAGCGACATGAAGTACAGACACACGACCGAGAGGACGCGCGTGACGACGATGATCGGCATGCGGCCGCACCACTTGGACACGCGCTGCGAGTAGACCGAGAGCACCATGACGACGAGCGGCTGCGCCATGAAGAGCAGGCACACGTGGATGGGTGTGAGCCCGTACTCCTCCTTGAAGAAGAGCGGGAAGAAGTTGATCGTCATGCCCGCGCCGTTGCTGATGATGAAGTCGGCCACGAACAGGATGTACGGCACGTGCGGGGTGCGGAAGCACAAGAACTTGGCGTCCAGCTGCGAGAAGTAGTTAGCGCTGTCCTGCTCGCTCTTCTGCTGCTCGAGATCGGCCGCGCGCATCAGCAGCACCGTCTGCTCCGTCGCGTCCGCCGACTGCTTATTGTCCTCGTCCGAGTACTCGTACTCGAGGTCGAGCTCGTTGCCCACGAGCGTGGGTGTCTTGAGCGGCGATCTGGCCAACGCGCGCTCGATCTGCTCGTTGTCCGCGTCGAGCGCTTGCTGCTCCAGGCGATTCTCGATCGCGAGGTCGTCGTCGAAGCGGAAGAGCAGCAGCGACGACACGACCGCGAGCATGGTGCCGAACTCGAGCACCGGCGTGAGCTGCGGCAGCTGCCACATGTCGCCGTAGTAGATGAAGAGGAAGACGCACAGCGTGGGGCCGAGCATCTGCGCAAAGTTGCTGATGTTGTACTTGATCATGAAGGGGTACGAGCGCTCGCCCTGCGGGATCGAGTCGGCGAAGAGCGCCTCCATGGCTGGGCTCTGCATGGCGGCGAAGGCGCCCCAGAGCCCGAAGACGACGTAGACCATCATGATGGACGCCGTCGAGACGGCGATGAACGTGAGCACGGCCGTGAAGATGCCCAGCACGGCCGAGATCCGCAGGATCCGGTCGCGCCGCGTGTGGTCCGCGAAGTAGCCCGCCGGGAAGGAGAAGACGAGCTGCGCGATGCCCTGGATGCCTTTGACGATGCCCACGGGCTTGTTCGAGTTGGTCAGCACGAACACATAGCCCGCGATCACCTGCTGGAACAGGATGCTGCTCACAGTCACAGTTGCAGTCACACACATGGACGCGTTAGGACAGTAGCGCGGGTGAAGCCGTCAGTCGCTGCCTCGCACCTGCGCGCGGCCCAGAAGAAGAGCGTGAAGACGTAGGCCGTCTGCACGTTGGGCTCGACGCTGCCCCACCACTTCATGGCGACGCTCTGCTGCTGTCTTGGGGCGCCGGGAAGGCGTCAGAGACTCTCGAGTCGGCGGGCGTGCGGTCGCCCTTGCGCGTGACTGACGAATGAGGAAGTGGCCGAGCCGATTGGCCGAGCGCCGAGCTCATTCAGTGCTGCATGTGTTGGGTGGCGAAGCTGTTTGGTAATACACTCATCTTGGTCCGTGCTGGTGCTTTGACACGCTGGACCCGGCGGTCAGTTACGAACTCTAAAGAACATGTGACAGGTTTGCCAAAAAGAAGTGTTCACAAGTCACACATCGTGGGGATTTGAAAGGGTTACCAGCTATGAATAGTGACGCATGTGACATGTGCTGTCGACAACAGACGCGAGATACAGTCCTGGCCAAAATTATAAGAAAATCGGGTTTCGGTCGATTTCTCAGCCAATCGGAAGCGTGGAAGGTTAAAACGCTGCCAATAAGCTCTATTCAGCATCGGAAATACGACAGTATCGTTTTTTCGGCATTCGAATTCGTTCAGTGGTCAAGGCTGATCCCAAAACCCACTATGGTCAAAATTATAGGAAAGCGCCACAGCCTGCGTGTTATTTAGCTTTGCCA
>JAADYF010000582.1:0-17628 GCA_023338175.1 Phytopythium delawarense
AACAGTAGCGCTCGTTCCTTCTCCTCTACACTTCCGCTTGAGATCGCGCTCATCAACTCTTCAACCGAGCTGGAGTTGTCAATGCGAGTCTCGTTCTTCATCACCGTACTCAGCGTCGATTTTGCCATGCGAGCTCCGCAGTGCGAGCAGAATATACTACTGCTTGGAACGGATGCACCGCAAACCTCACAGCTCATCAGCGACAGCATTGCGACCATCAATTCTTCAGCCTCCGGCTCCGTATGACTGAGTCGCTTGCTCTCCGCTGCTCTCTCCGTCTCCGCAAATATCTTCAGGCGGTCGAGAACCCGCGCCAACGACAGACGCTCCTTCGGCTCCTTCACCGTCATCGACTCGATCAGTTCCCACTCGGTTTCATCCATCGTCTCGGGTTGCTCGGGAATCTCACCATTTTGAAGCGCGTCTCGCACCGAGTCGTCGTCGAGAAACCCGAACGGCGGCTCGCCATCGAACGCCTCGATGATGCACATCGCGAACGAGTACACGTCTGAGGCGAACGTTGGGCGGCGGCTCAGGCACTCGGGAGCGCGCCATCGCAGTCCGCCAGACGCCGTCGGTGTGACTGATCGCTCTTTTGATAGCGTCGAGCACGTGCGCACGGCGCTGAGGCCGAAGTCGGCCAGCTTGGCCAGTCCATCGGCTCCAACGAGGATGTTGTTGAGTTTCAGGTCGCCATGAACAATGTTGTTCTTGTGCACGTACTCGAGTCCGAGCGCCGCTTGGTACAGCAGTCGCCACGTTTGCCGCTTGTTATCATCCGAGCGGGCCAGGAAGGCGCACAGATTGCCGTTGATCGCGTCTTCGCAGACGATGAAGGGAGGAATGCTGACGTGGCACGCGCTGAACATCTTGATCACGTTCGGGTGGTTGAGGCGGTGCCAAATGTCGCTCTCGCCTCGATCCGCTGCTGCGCGCGCTCGTCCAGCTGCGCGTCGTCGATGAGGAGACACTTGACCACGACGTTGGTCCCAGACCCCCACACGCCTCGGTGGACGGAGTCGTAGGAGTCGCGAGCGAACTCTCGTGGCTCGAACGAGATCTCGTCCGACGGCATGAACCACCGCGGCAGCGCTCGAACGCGTGCCTTGGACACTCGGACCACAGTCGACACGAGGCGCTTCATGAGCTCGAGCATCGTGTCCGATTGACGACTCGCGCGCTGCTCCACTTCGAACTTGAGCGTCATCACAGCCTCCACCTGCGTGCGGAGGCTCTGCAGTTCTCGAAGCACCTCCGCGTCGTTGCTGACGGTGACGGCCATGATATCCTCCTGCACCTGCCTGTCGCTCCCCCACTGCTTCCTTCACTCCATCATGCTCGCGGCGGTCGCGAGCTGGAGCGTGCCGAGGAGCAAGGCCACGGCTTGCTGGATCGCCAGCAGCTCGTCCATCATCTTGCGGTGCTTGGTCAGGCGTGACACGAGCGACTTGCCTCGGTACTGGAGCAGGTACTCGTCGTATCGCTTGACGACGGCGACGTACTTGTTGAGCGCCTGGGTCTGTGGGAGCTGCTTTCGTCCCTCCATCCTCACGAGTCCGTTCATAATGTCGTGGAGGCGGCCGTGGAGCCTCCTGCACGCGTCCTGGGCCTCCTTCAACTCGACGCACAGACGCATGATCGTGGTGAGCGCGTGGCTGACGGAGCCGAGCCCGGGCACCACGAGGTCGGCCATGGCGCTTCGACTGTCTGTTCCTGGCCACTGGTCGCCATTTGGAGTCTCAAGCAAGCGCTCGCCTTGGTTCTCTTTGGAAGATGAGACTGCTTCCGTCTAGGCTTCAGCCGTGCGCACCTCACCGGCACGCGTGAACCAGAGTATGTCCACGACTGAATACTGTACGTTGTAACTCGCGCCTGCAACTCAGACTCGAGGGCCACGGCGCTTGTCGACGAGGTAACGGGCATCTGCATCGCTCCGTGGCCACAGAGGGCGTCGAGCAGGTAGCCCGTCATTGTCGGACGGCGTCGCGAGCTCACTGTCGACCAATCTGATAACGGCGTCGTTTGAGAGGAGGTCGGTCACTCCCTCGAAAGACTGCCGTCCAAGTAATGTACACTGTTCCTTATATTTAGTACAACCACACCAAATGTACCATTCAAACCAACGGGATGCCAAGCACCTGCAATTGTAAAGTGTTGGATCGACCCGACCCGAGTCGTATTGGCGGCGACAATGGACGCCTTCGACTTCCTCGAGACGCTGCCGAACGCGACGCTCGAGCGGCTGTACGAGGACCCGTGGGCGTGCCAGGCCGTCTTCCAGGCGCTGCCGGCGCTCGCGCAGCAGTTCGTGCTGCGTCTGCTGGCGTCGGAGTCGCCCGTGCCGCGCCAACTGCTCGAGTCGTGGGTGCTCCCGGTCGGCGGCCGCGCGGGGGCTGGCGCCAATGCCAAGCCGCAGATGCCTGCGGCCTTCCACCACGCGCTGGAGAAGGTGCCCGCGCATGCTATTGACTCTGTGGTATTGGACTCGCGGGGTTAACGGAGAGGGCGGACGCGCCAGCTCGTGGGGCTCCGCGTCTTCCTGCAGGTGCCCACGGACGCCTTCCAGCCTCACCCGGCCTTCATGCGGCAGCTCAAGGTGCCGCGCCCCTCTACTCTTCATGTAAAGTACCAGTCCTAGTGACAGTGGTCTCATGGCTGTGGTTGTGGCCGGCAGTTCGCGCTGAGCAGCCTGGGCGGGTCGCCTTGGGAGGCCGGACGACTCAAGCTCGGCGCGCTCGCTAACAAGGACGCGGCCGCGTTCGCGCCGGCCGAGCTGGAGCGCTACGCGCGCGCGCGCTGGGACTCGGTGCTGCACTTCATGGTGGGCTCCACGGCCGTGCAGGAGCCGCCGCAGTCGGTTGTGGACATTCTGCTGCGCACCAAGCTCATGCGCCAGAGCGCCGACTCGCGCGCGCTGCACATCACGGACACGGGCTACGAGTTCATGCTCAAGGACATCCACGTGCAGATGTGGATCTTCATGCTCGAGTACATCCGCACGCTGGACAACACAGGCACGCTGCGCCAGGAGGACATTCTGCAGTTCCTCTTCCAGATCAGGTGAGCGAGCTGACTGTCGCTTTGTGCCTTGTGCAAGACGACCGGCTAACGCGTTCGCATAGCTACTGCCAGACGAACGAGTACTACGCGGTGGCCGACCTGACCAAGACGCAGCAGCTGCTGCTGGGCGACTTCATCGACTTTGGGCTGCTCTTCCGCCAGCGCACGTCCTCGGACCGCTTCTACACGACGAGTCTAGCCGTCAACCTCATCTTTGGCGGGTCCACCGGCCAGAAGCGCACGGCCATGAACCTGTCGAGCTCGTTCGCCGGCCTCCGACTCGTGCGTCCGCAGGGTGCTCCCCATAGTTGACGCGCTCACGGTCTAATGCATTGCATCAATCACTCTGATGTCGGACAGGGCCACAAGTCGCAGCTGGACCCTCGACACGCGACGCCCGCGCTGGACGAAGGCTCGCACCTGTCGGTCGTGGTCGAGACCAACTTCAAGATCTACGCGTACACGACGTCGACGCTGCACGTGGCGATGCTGAGCGTGTTCGTGGACATTGTGGCGCGCCTGCCGAACCTGGCGATCGGCTTCATCACGCGCGAGAGCTTGCGCTCGGCGCTCATCCACGGCATCTCGGCGCAGCAGATCTACGACTTCCTCATGAAGCACGCCCACCCCAACATGCGCCGCAACACGCCCGTCATCCCGGAGAACATTGCCGACCAGATTTATTTATGGGAGGTACGTTCGTTGGTGTTGGTGGCACGGCCGCCAGACTTGGTGGTGCGTCTGACAACGATGATGGTGATGCCGACAGCGCGAGCGCAACCGCATCAGTTTCGTCGAGGGCATCCTGTTCGACGGGTTCAACACGAAGGAGGACTTCGAGCAGGTGCGCGAGTACGCGCGCGACCTCAAGGTGCTCACGTGGTCGGACCCGATCCACTTCAAGCTGTCGATCTCCTCGGCGGGCATCGACAACGTGCGCGCGTTCATCCAGAACCAGCTCGCGTCTGGCCAGTAGTTCGTCCCTCCTCGGGGCTCGGATCGCATGGAAGGCGAAGAGGAACCAGCTAACTGTAGCGTTAGACGAGGCATTTGAAGCACAGGCACGCATGCAGCAAGACGATCACATTTGCCATTCCCTCGCTTGCTCGCCTCTCTTCGACTTGCTTCCTCGCCCTCCGCTGTGGAAGTAGTATTGGATGTGCCTCGAGGCTGGAAGTGCTAATGCCGTGGTGTCTTCGGCGCATTCACCTCCCTCTCATCGGAACGAGTTGAGTCCACGGAACAGCAACAGTCTTGGCAACCAATGGGCAAACATGGTGAAAGCGATAGGAAGCACGTCGATGTTGTACCCCAATGTCATTGGGTGCGGTTCTGCCGCCTGGAAACGAGCCTCATGGAGAAAGTAAAGCTGATCACCACACATGGTCGAGTCCGGTGCAAGGCACGGACACAACCGGTTCGTTTGCCGAGAACTTGGACCTGACTCATTGTGACCAAAGTGGATGCCATCCCCGCCAGGAATTCCACACTGGGTCCCGTGCAGGACGCAAAAACGCGAGCGCAGGTTCATGATTTGCATGTCCCGCCACGCCTTCGTCGACGCCTTGGTCCCCATTTCTCGATTCTCCACGCAAGACCATCCGCCTCCAGTGAAATTGACGAGCGACAACGTCGAACGTCATGGCCACCGAAGCGGATTCATCAACCTCCGAGTGTGTCTTGGATGCCTCGAGCTCTGTTGAAGCGCTGATGAGCACGGTCGCCAGCGGACCGAGCGAGCACAAGGAGCGAGCGCTGCAGTTGCTGGCGCACAAGTGCATCGACAAGCAGGAGCGCAAGGTGCTGTACTCGGTCGAGACGATCCGAGTGCTCTCCGATGCGGTGCGAGACGGACCGACCTACTTCGCGCGGCTGTACGCGCTGGAGTCGGTGAGTTGGGCAGCTGATGACACCACGGACGTGTCGAATGAGAATCTGTCTGCCCTCCGCTTGGCGGGAGTGCGAGACCCGAGTCGGGAGGAATTGGCGGCGCTGGGGGAGAGCTTGAAGAGCGGGAGTGAGTCGGACAAGGACAATGCAGTGGTGCTGTGTGCTTGTTTGGGGACGTTGTCTGTTCACGGCGGTCTCGACAAGCTGGACGACGGTATCGTCAAGTCTCTTGTCAACCTCCTCAAGAGCGGGAGCGGCTTCCAGAAGCACTGGGCCGCGTACGCCTTGGGCAACCTCGCCTGCAGCGACAGCATCCGTCCCTCGATTGTGTCCCACGGCGCCATCGGGTCGCTCGTGGCGTTGGCTCGATCGGGCACCGATGACCAGAAGCAGAGCGCAGCCATCGCACTCGGCAACTTGGCTGCCAACGACGGACTTCAAGCCGAGATTACGCGCGAGGGTGGCATCCCAGCACTCGTGACGTTGGTTCAGTCCGGGACGGACGAGCAGCAGCACTTCGCGGCGTTCGCACTCACCATGCTATCGATGAACACTGACAACAAGACCAAGATCGCGCGCAAGGGAGGCATCCCGCCGCTGGTGAAGTTGCTTCGAGCCAACGGCGACGACCACAAGAGGTGGGCGGCGAACGCGCTGGGCAACCTCGCGTTCAACCACGAGGAGAACCGCGAGGCGATCGGCCGCGAAGGTGGCGTCGCTCCACTCGTGGTTCTGCTGCGGTCCGGGACGGACGAGCAGAAGCAGTTCGCGGCCTACGCACTGGCGAACGTCGCGTGCGACTCGGAGACCAACCGCGTCGCGATCGTGAACGAGGACGGCATCCCTCCACTCGTGGCGCTGGTTCGCTCTGGCACTGACAAGCAGAAGGAGTACGCGGCGTGTACGTTGGGGAACCTAGCGAGCAAGAACTCGGTGGTCAGAGACGCGATCAGCCACGCAGATGTCACCTCAGTGCTTCGAGAACTCGCTGCGAGCGAGTCGCTTGTGCTCGGTGAGGCCGGGAAGGCGGCGCTGGACAAGGTGCGCAAGGTGCGCGGGTTGCTAGGCAAACTGTTCCATTGACAGGATTTTCAAGAAGATCATCGAGCGAGTGTCTCGAGCTAAAGACGCACCGTTGACGTTCAACCGCTGCAATGGATGTCTTGGTCAATTGTCTTCAGCTTGTTGCAGTGGACGTATCGAGCGTCTACTGCATCAGACTCTTGCAAAGCACGGTCATGTCTGCGGCCGACGATATTCACCACGAAGGTCCATGCCAGCGCTTGGCCGCCTCCAGCACCAGCTCCGAGTCCGTCCTAGATAACTCCCAACGCGCCTGCTGCCTGTCGATCAGGCGTGTCAATCGTCACTCAACACGCCGTGTTGCAAAGCTTACCATCCAATAGAAGCCATCCTCCGGGAGTCCAACCTGAAATGCTCGCCCTCCTGACCAAAGACACTGCTCTCGACCATTCTTGTTCCATCAACGCGCACTCTTTAGGCGCTTGCGACGGCCGGGTTTGGCAGACTTGACGCTTTGCTGGCGCCGAGTGGCTCGATACTCCGGCGCCAGGTGTTCGAGCGACGCCAAATCGTCCGGAGGCAGGTTGGACGACATGCGCAGCTCCACCCAGTCCAATCGCTCCGGAAACATGCGAAATAGCAGGCACATCCACCTCGCTGGCGAACGGCTCAGCATCTTCCAGTCGACACGGTCGGGGTTCGTGCGGAAGAGCGTCTCCATCCACGGCTGACAGCTCTTCGTGTAGGTCTCACACACTTCACACACTCGCAGCGAAGCCGCTTCACGCTATCCACACCGTGTTCGGACTGCTCACAACTGAACCAAACTCCTCGACCCACTCACCTCGCCTACACAAAACTCGGCGCCGCCTTGCCCTCGTCGCCCGCATAATAGTAATACTGCTCTCCACCGCCAACGACGCCACCGCTGCTCGCCCCACTCTGGACGTCGCCCGACTCGGCAACCGCTGAAGGCGCCACGCGAGCCGCCTTCTGCCGAGCAGCCGCGTCCTTGGTCTCCTGCAGAGCGCGCTGCAGCCGCGCCAGCACCTGCTTGCTGCTCGGACGCTGCGCCGGCACGTACTGAGTACATCCAGCCACCAGCTCCACGATCACGGGAGCGCACGTTTCGGACAGCGTCGGCGACAGCGCTCCCTGCGCGATCAGCTGCAGGATGTCCGTCTCGGGCAACGCCGACCGGTTCGCGCGCATCAGGTCTGAGAATGGCAACGAGTGCGAGTCGATCTCCGCCATCAACACGCCGAACGAGTACACGTCGCCGGCGTCGCGCGAGCCCTTGGGAGTTGCGACCGTCTCGCGGCCGAGCAGCGCCTCTGGCGAGATCCAGCGGCCTGAACCCACCGCGCTGTACGCCAGCCGATCGCGCTCCGACAGCACCTCACCCGCGGCGTTGCCAAAGTCGCTCCACTTGGCGCGCAGCTCCGGCGTGAGCAGCACGTTGCGCGAGTTGCAGTTGCCGTGCGCCACTGGCGGGTGCATCGAGTGCAAGTACACCAGCGCGCGCGCCAGGTCCACGAGCATCTGGAGCTTGGCCACGGACCAGATGCCCGGACCGAACACTTGTCTGTCCTCGGCTTCGGTCGGGCGGTTCGTGCGGTGCAGCCACTGGCGCAGGTCGCCTTGCTCCAGGTACTCGGTCACCGCGACCAAGTGTGTCTGCGGCGACCAAGCCACGCCGATGAACGCTGCCACGTTCGGGTGGGAGAATTGTGCTTGGCGCCGCAGTTCCGCGCGCAGCTTGTCCTGACTGCCGCCCACATCCTTGGCGCTTCCTCCAGAGGTGGTGGGTGGCACGAACTTGAGCGCGACTAGCCGGTGGTGGTCTGGCGTCGTCGTCTCGGCTTCATCGACCTTGTACGACGCCAGCCAGATCTCACGTGGATGCAACGCCGACGTCACGCTTGCTTTCCGCAGCGTTTGCCGCTTCTGCGATGCCGACAGCGTCAGGCAGCGCTGCATGGCGAACAGCCGGAAGTCCAGTCGCCACGACTGGAGTTCCTCGTCGACCCAGAAATTGGCGCTGGCAAGCTGCTGCTGTTGTTGTTGTGCTCGAGGGTTTGCTTCCGCGCGTGGTGTGGCGCTCGCTGCAGCAGTCGTTTTCGCAACTATCGCAATTGGCGCCGGGGAACGAGAAAGAGACCCACTGCTTCCCTCGAGAGTCGGTCGCTGGGTGTCCATGTCGTCGTCGAGGTGTCCACCGTGCTTGGTGGTGTGTGGCGTCATCGCATCCGTAGACATACTCGTGACAACAGCGCCATCGTGCTCACTCTCGTGACTCGAGTACGTCTTGAGGAAATAAAAGAAGAGCCCGAGCTTGTAGAGGAAGTAGAGAAAGGGTGCCGCGAGCGAGATGAGCACGTACTTCGACGTCGGCCAAATCGAGGAGGACTCGTCGCTGCCACTTCCACTGCTGCTGCTGCTGCCTTCACTCCCAGTACTGGCGCTGGAGCTCGCGAGTCGGCGCGCAACCGAGGTGATATCGTAGTCGCTTAGCGGACGACCGGTGCTGTCAACGCACAGAGAAAAATCTCCGATGGTGGCGCTCCGACCGCTTGCACACTCGGGATCATCTGCGTCCAGCACTAGGTATTGGTCCCCGCGAAGTCGCAACGACAGGAACAGCAGCTCCTCCTCGGAGATCGACGGCAACGCCTCCCTCTCGTCGTCACCCGTGCGGCGGTTGCCGTTAAGCTCAAGCGACTCGAGAGCGGGTAGTTGACTCGCGAGGTCGACAGGAAATGCTGCGAGTACGCAGTCCTCAAACCGCCTAGCATGAGTGGGATCAAAGCAGAGGAGGGTAAGTGCTTTGCCAACGAAGAAGGCTTTCACAGGAGATTGATGGTCACGTACAGATGTGTCAGCGTCGCTGGAAGCGACGGAATGCCCGCTGCGGTCAGATCCAGACCGACAAAAAACCTGTTGGAGCACCAAGTCGCCCGCCAAATCTGTCAGTTTTCAGCTGTGGCAACGTCGCCCCTCGTCGCGCATCCCGTCCACGTACAAGGAAGTGATCTCGGTCGCGTCCTTGAGTCCCGAGGTGAACTCGACAGCAACAGGCGCAGCTTCCTCCCCGTTCCACCGCTCGCCGGCAACGAAAGCCCTGCACATCATACAGGATCCTCCACATGAGTCCTCTCCCCTGCCTCCGAGCACCAACACTGACCGCGCACTCACAGCGTCGATACGCTAGAAGGCGACTCGAGCGGGCCGACAAGGACCTCAGCGCTCCCAGTCCCGCCCTGGGCCAGTCGAACCACCCACTCCCCGTCTCTTCCGGCCAGGTCCACCGCCAGGCACTCGACGTGGCACATGTCGCCTTCTTCCCCGGCGTAAGAGAGGCAGAAGTGCTCCTCGCTCCCTCCCGCGCTGCAATCCCCTCCCGGCCGGTACGCGCACACGACGTCCCTTCGGCCGCAGCTGCGCTCGCACTCGCGGGTCGTCCACACGCCCGCGGCCGCCTCCACACCGCACGTCGCGTTCCCCGCCAGCGCCGCCGCGTGCACGCCGCCGCTCGCCGCCAGAGCGACCGCCACGCTCGCGGCCGCCACGCGCGACCGACTGCACGCACAGCGGCGGCGCCGGCGGCCCTGGACGCTGCCGCGCGACTCGTCCACCTCAACGCCGTCTCCGACCTGCTCCCGCCGCTCCCCGCGGCCGCAGCGCGCTCGGCGCGGCGCCATCTTCCCCTCCGTCGACCTCCGCCCGCCGCCGGTGTTGTCTATCCGTGCGACGCACTTTCTCGGCGGGGGTATAGTGAGCGCCAGTGTCTGGTCCGTCTCGTCGGCAAATAAGACGAGCGCGTGACGAATCGGACGCGCGCGTTGTGTCGGACTCAGTATGCTCGCGTCTCGGCGAAACCCTGTTGTGACAACCGACGCCGCCCGCAGGAAGAGACCTCAGGAAGAGACTGTCGCGCGCTGGCAGCGCTGGTTACAGGTTATTCTATTCCAGTCCGAAGGCGAGCGAACTCGACACTTCGTGGGCTGCTTCTCGGAACGACCGCGGACGCCAACGACTAAAGAGGAGTGGAAGGCGGACCGGGAAAAGCGGAAAAGCGCCACCGCCCGGTGGGCAGCCGGGAAGCAGGAGCCATGCGGCATGGGCATGTAGGCTTGTTCAGTGTGGAGACATGCGTAACGAGAAGCGTAACCAATACAAATCACAAGTGATGCAGGAAGGGTTACCCGATTACTCCCCGCGCCTGGTCTTTGAAATTCGACGCGCAAGGATGGGAGCGTGACAAGGTTGACTTTGTGGCCAGACAAAGTCGACCGTGTCAAAAGAGCCTTGACACTCAACAGAAGACCGCTTTAATTAACTCAACGACGTTGTCGATTTTGAGCGGTGTGGGTGCAAAACGAAAAGTGGGGCAAAGTTGGCCTCATCGAGTCAGCAAAAACGAGACAACTTGGCTTTTGTAACGAGACTGCGCACTTTCTTTCGCGAATTCCCAACTCTGTGCGTTTTACCAGTTTTGAGAAATGAAAATACATTCAGTTGTGTGCACCTTTTTGCAAAAGTTGCAATCATCTGAACCATCTGATTTCACGGCACTTGACAGCAGCTGTTTGGGGATTCGTTAAGTTGACACATCAGTGATCGACGCTGCACGCTCGGTTGGCTTATTTGGCTGTGGGTCTGGGCACTTGATCGACGCGAATCGAAGATGTGCGTCCGTGCCTCGATTATTGCACGTCGAGAACAATGGACTCAGCACAGAGGCTCCGGGTTACTAAGTTACTTGAAAATCTTTCGTGTTACAGAGGCAGCTATTCGATACCGAATGTTATACATGTGAAAAGAAATCAGGAGAAATCACCGAGTCGTGAAAGAAATGTAAATTAGATGAATTTAACCTACCTTATTTGAGAAATATGGCCAGTTGTGCCACCAACCAGCCAAAACAAAAACTGATTCTACTAAAAGTGTTTTTGAAATATGTCGCCTTTTCAAAGTCGACACATCAGTGATCCACAAAACAGTATGTACACTCCAGCACCCACCTCGCTCCTCCAAAGTACGTCCCTATCTCGTCAGGTGACGTCCATCATCAGTCCATCAACGAGACCGCCTCGTCGACGTCAAGGTTGTCCTCGTGCTGCGGCACCCAGCGGCTCTTGACGGGCAAGATATGGCAGTTGATGCGCATGACCTTGAGCCCCTTGGTCACCTCCAGGTCTACCTGCGACCAGTTGTTGCGCTGGTCGGGCATGGTGCACACGTGGCCCACCTTGGGCTGGCCGCAGCGGCCGCACTTGTACATCTTGCGGCCGGCCTCGTCCGTGCCGGCGCCAGCGCCAACGCCCGCGCTCTTCTTGCGGCTACCGCCCGAGGTGGGCGGCGCCTGCTCCTGGTTCATCTGCTGCAGCTGCTGCTGGAACTCCTCCTCGGGCACGGCCAGGAAGCTCAGGTTCATCTGGGACATATCCATCGACAGGCCTGTGGACCGCACGGGTCGGCGCGAGCGTGGCGGCATGTTGCTGCCCATGGACGACCGCCGGTTGTGCAGCGACCGCGCGGCTCCGCTCGCGATCTGCGGAGGCACCTGGAACCCGAACTGGCCGCCGCTCATCGCGCCGTTCCCGTTCATCATGCCGGCGCCGTTCATCATGCCGGCGCCGCTCATCATGCCGGAGCCGTTCATCATACCAGTGCCGGCCATGCCCATCATCTGCTGCTGCTGGTGCTGCTGCATCTGCATCTGCTGCTGCATCTGCTGCTGCTGCGCCAGCGCGGAGGGGTCGAGGAAGCCGCCGAAGGGGTTCGCGAACTGGGCCGAGGCGTTCATGCCCGTCGGGGAGACGCCGGGCATGGGCGGCACCTGCTGCTGCTGCTTGGTCTGCTGCGCGAGCATGCGGAACTGGTCCAGGTTGTGCAGCAGGTCGACCGGGTTCGAGTTGTGGCGCGCGTGGTGGCTCGCGGTCGGCCGCTTGCGCTTCATCTTGAGCTCGTTCACGCCCTCCTGGATGCGCTGCGCGCGGTACGCCACCAGGTTCTCGCGCTTGCCCACGGCGATGCCCGTCACGGGCAGCGCGCTGCTGTCCACCAGCGGCGACTGCGCGGCGTCCGCAGGCCCCGGCGGCGCCTCGCTCGGCAGCTCGGACCACGACAGCTCCTGCAGGAACTCGTCCATCTCCTGGAACCCGCCGCCGGCGCTCGGCTTGTCCGCTGCGGCGTCCGCTGTGTGCTGGCGGAGACCGACGGGGGACGTGACCTCGACGGGTCCTATCGGCATGGTCGGCGGCAGGCCCGCCATCACGTGGCTGTTCATCACGATGGACGGCCGCGCCGCGGGGTTCCCGCCCTGGGCGGCGTCCAGCACGCCCATGGCCATGGCCGAGGCCGCAAAGTGCTGGATCACGTCCGGATTGGACCGCACGCGCTTGTGCTTGTGCTGCGGCGCCGCGTGGTAGCGCACGCCGTCGGCGCCCGCCGGCGAGTTGTGGAACGCGAACGCCAGCGGCGCGAGCATGTCTCCTCCGCCGTCGGGCGCGCCGCTCTTGTCGCCCAGCAGCTCGGCCTCGAACAGCGTCTGGTCCGTCGTCGACGCCTGGAAAGGAGCGTTCACGCTCGCCCCGTTCACGCTCGCGGGGCCCGCGTTCTCGGCGTCCGCGCCCGCGTCCATGCCCGGGTCGCCCAGGAAGTTGTAGTCGATGCCCAGGCCCTCGAACAGGTCGCCGCCGTCGCCCGCGAGCATCTGCTGCGTCTCCGCCATGGCGGCCAACTGATGTCCCGTCACTTCCCTCCTTCCCCGGAACTCCTTCCTTCCTTCCTTCTTCTCCCGCGGTCGGGGATTTTTTGCGGTCTGGGCTTTTGGACACTGCTTGGGTACCATGACCTCTGTGAACTGATCGTAACCCTTCAAAACATTATGCTATCTGGATCAGAAGCGTGATCGTAAATGTTACGACCCTTTTTTTAAAGCAAAAGATTCAAAATGCCACGATTTCACATACAAAATTTGAGTCAACTGAAAGGGTTTACAAGGAATTACAATCTTTCGGCAAAAAGGGAGGCGGATTTGGCGAATTCAAACAGCAAGACGTCCCACCACCATCCATGAACGGCTAAATGCGTGGCGCCGGGATGCCAGCGCGGCCTGTTGATGCCTGCGTTGGTTGCTCTTGTGCATTGGTATTGCGACGATGTGGTCCGAGCTGTCCTGGCGTCGCCGTGGGCCATCAGGGGGCGGGGATCGGCCAACCATTCGTCCAGTGGACGGACCAGAACACGTTGAAGCTCTTCGTTGGCTCATGGAGGCAAGCGTCCAACTCACGTGTCGTGGCCTTCGTGACGAGCAACGCTGGCGTCTAGACTTGATGGGTAGCACCCTTCGTGGACTCGGTAGCATCCAGCGGTGCCTGGGCACGAACGCCGGGCGGAAGGCTCGCCCGCGTGGGTTCCGGGGGTCTTGTCCAAGCCAGTATGACGCCTCCTGGCCGCCTTCCCCACTCCACATGGCCGCCTTCCCGGCCTCCCCACGACCACCACCAAGTCCCAGCCCGCTTGCCTACTGTGCGTGTCCTTCTGGATTCACCGATATATACAACCTACACCACGGAATACACCCGGGGGGGCGGCCTCCACGCCTGCTCCACGCCTCGAGGTCGCCCTCATACTTGCCACCGTCCGCCGTCATAATACTGCTACTTCTCCGGACCGGCTCACCGGGGCGTCAGCGGCTCCAGGTCGCCGCTCAGCAGCTTGGCGAGCATCACCGCGTCCTCCTGCCCGCTCACGGGCGACATGACGAATCCGAGCGCCGCCATGCCCAAGGGCGTCGCCTCCTGTCGCATCGCCGGCCCACACGTCAATCCCCAGCCGCCCCCAGTCGCTCGCGGCCGTCCCCGACGCCAGGGAACCGGTCCAACGATCCAAAGGTCCTCGGTCGCCTTCACACGCGTCTCCATGAACGGGCTCAAGCCTCGGAAGCCTCGGTCGGCCGGTCGGTCGGTCGGGAACGCGGCGCTTAGAAGAGAAACTCACTCACCTGGAGACTCAGCGGGCTCAGCTGCGAGTCCTGCCGCGGGTACGTCTCCCAAAAGGCGGTGGTCGCCGGCGGGTGCTCGCCTATCCGGCTCAAGTCGCCCGCGGGGGCCCCGTACTCGCCCTGAGGCGGTGGAGGAGCCTGCTCCTGCTGCTGGTGGGCCGGCGACGTCGCGCTCTGGCTGCTAGCGACCGATCCGCGGTAGTACCGCGGGTCGTACCCGGCCGCGTACTCGGCCGCCTCGTACTGCCCGTAGCCGTAGCCGGCCGTGTACATCTGCTCGTGCACGGGCGAGTGCTCGGCTGCCCCGGGGGGCGTCGGCAGCGCCGGCATCATGCCCATCATGCCCATCTGCGGCGCGGCGAGGCCCCGGCCGGCGTACGGGTCGGCCTTGAGCCCGCCGTCGTCCACGAGCACGTGGCCGCCGGCCGCCTGCATCTGCTGCTGCTGCAGCAGCTTCTCGTGCAGCCGCATCTGCTGCATCTGCTGCTGCTGCTCGAGCTGCTGCACGGCCTCGACGTTGTGCTGGTCGAGCGACTGCTGCTGCTGCAGCAGCTGCCGCATGAGCGCCGGGTTGTTGGCGTAGGCGCCCATGGCGGCGCGCGCCTGCTGCTGCGCGGCGGCGGCCTGCTGGTTCTTCTTGTGCTGCGCGTGCGAGGCCGCGGCCTTGGACGGGTTCTGCTTGAGCGACTTCCAGCGGATCTTGACCGAGTCCTCCGTCCGGCCCTTGAGCAGCGTGGCGATCTGCGACCACTTGTTGCCCAGCCGCGCCTGCGCGCTGAGGATCACGGCGTCCTCCTCCTCCGTGTATGGGCCCTTGTTGATGGCCGGGTCCAGGTGGTTCTTCCAGCGCTCGCGGCACTGCTTGGGCGTGCGCCCCGGGATGCGCTCGGCGATCTGTCCCCAGTTGTTGCAGCCCTGCGTCACGAGGTACTCCAACACCTGGTCCTCCTCGAACGACCAGTGGCCCTTGACGAGCCCGGGCTTGAGCACCTTGCGCCACCGCTGCAGGCACTGCGCGTGGTTGCGGCCCGGCACCAGCTCGGCAATCGCCTTCCAGTTCTTCTCGCCGTGGATGCGCACCGACTCGCGCAGCGCCGCGTCCTGGCTCTTGGTCCAGCGCTTGGTGGACGGCGCCTCCGGGTCCTCGTCCGCCGCGCCGCCCTCGTCCGCCAGCGACTCACTGCTGCCGGTTGTGGACGTCGAGGCGGTCGGCTCCTGGTCCGACCGCGTGCGCTGCAGCGGCTTCTGCTCACCCTCCGTCAGCTGCCGGATGCTCTGCGGCCGGTCGCGCTTGGCCGACTCGTCCTCCTCGCTGCTGCCACTGCCGCCGTCCTCGCCGTCCTCACGCACCGTGGGCTGCTTGCCGCTCGACAGGTACCCCTTCTTGCTGATCTCGAGCTGCCGCAGGTTCATCTCCGAGTCGCTAATGTGCGCGTTGCCCAGCAGCGCGCCGACCTGCGAAATGTCCTCCTTGGTGACCGTCACGGACGAGGACGAGAGCGAGCGCGAGACGCCGCCGCCGTTGGCGCCCAGCCCCGCGAGCGCGGCGGCCGTCAGCAAGCCACCGCTGCCGTTGGCGCCGGCCGCCGCGTTCTCCTTGGCGCCGACGATGGCGTTGGACGAGTGGAAGCGCGTGGCGGCCGGATTGAGCATCTTGACGCGCTGCTGCGCGTCCAGCTCCTGCTTGCGCTTGAGGAAGCTCTCCATGTCCCTCCCCTCCTTGGCCTGCACCTCGCGCAGCTGCGCCTGCTGCGCCGCGAACTTGGCGCGCAGCGACCGCAAAAACTTCTTCTTGCCCTCCACCGTGCTCTCGGCCATGGCCTTGATCACTCGGAACTGCTTCTCGTCGCCCAGCTTGTCCACGTAGCGGCACAGCTCGCCGCTCTCGCCCGGCGACAGACCGCTGAGCGACTGCAGGAACAGCTGAGAGGCCTCGGCCGGCAGCGACTGCAGCAGCTGCGCCAGCAGGTCGCCGAACGCCTCGGGCGCGCCGCTCTCGGCCGCCGAGGACGCCTCCTCCGCCATAGTTAACGGGTAGGGCGGGATCGTGGCTGGGTGGGGGGCGGACGGACGGGTACGGCGGTTGGGCACCTGGGGGGCCGCAGGAATTTCGCGAATGAGCGGACGAGGACGAGGACGAGGACGGCGGGCGTCACTAAGACCGCGGCCTGGGTTTGTTGCGGGATGGCCTCTGTGAGAGAAAACTTCGGTTGTCCGAGGTAGTTTACAACGGGGGGGAAAACGGACCTGCGTCGTGTGATACCTTGATAAATACGATTGGATTTCATTTTCGGTTGGTGGTCGGGGAGGAGCAGAAGGAGGACTGTGAGAATGGATGCGCACCTTGCGTGTCTATTGGAGTGCGCGGACGGGAACGATGGAAGCCATAGTCGCCGCAAGTGTGATGTCGTCGCGTCGCAGCGGCCCTCGAGGCGGCCAATCAGCGCGCGCATTGGAAGGAAATCGCAAAAAGGGGGATGCGCCTCGATTTTTCAGCACTTCCACGCGTTTTTGATTCGCATTTTTGTGGGCCGTCCGCCGCGCCGCCGGACGCTGGATAAGAAAATGCAGAGATGGCCGGCGCGCGCGCTGAAATCATCAAGTGAGGGCCCCCGCAGGGCCGCTGCGGGGCTCCGGGCCGCAGACTGCGATGCGGACGGCGGGCGGCCGCTCATGGGGCGGCAGACCGGGCGACGGATGCTCTTCTCGCGGAGAATCCCGCGGTTTTGCCGTCGAATTGGGGACGCGGAACCGCTGGGAGCTGCTGCATTGCTTTGGCTCGGAGCGGCGCCAGCCACGGGCTGTTCGGCTCGTATCGTATCGCGAGCGCTTCTTGCAAAGCTGCCATCATCCCAGACGCGCCCCACGGGGGGCCGACGGTCGAGGTGTCACCGAAAGCCACAGCTGCTGCTCCCTTGGCCGCCGCTTGCAAGTCGGAACGAGTCAATGCGTCCATGGGATTGCGCGCAGCTGCTCCAGCTCCAGCTCGTGCGTTCAGGCGTTCAAAATGACCAGCCGCTCGCGCCTCCACACACACGGCGGCAGTCCAGCCGCAGTCCAAAGCTATCATCTGGTTCGCGAAATGTTCACTGGTTGACCTGTGTGGAGTATCGGCTCACCGTGTGAAATGGATGCGCACTTTCATTTATGGCAGTGTTGTAATGGAGGCGATGGATTCCCCCGTGCAAAGCGTTCGGCCGCCATTTTCCTTCCATGACTCGAAGCTGTTGCGCGACCCACTGAAGCGTCGCGTGCGTACCCGTCAGCTTCTTCGTCGCCCGCTCGGCCGACCAACACTCGGCCGCATCGGCGGGTCATAGCGGACCAAATGCTGCGCTCGACGCGCTGGATTTCGCCCACGAACTTCCATGTTCGAACCCGAGGACGTCGCTGGAACCCCGCCGTCGTCCGCTCGCGCCCCCAAGTGTATTCACACATCCGCAGCGGACGGACGGACGGACCTCGATGCGAGGTCACCACTGACTGCATTGGTGTTCTCACGTCTTCCAGTTCCCTATTCGACCGTAAAGCCGGCAACCTTCGCCCGGTTGGTGGTCCATCCCCACGCTCATTTGTGTGGGGCCAGTGCGCATTTCAGCCTGGCGGTCCGGCTCGGTGGCCCTGCGGCTGGCATGCGCGTGCCT
>JAADYF010000583.1:0-17626 GCA_023338175.1 Phytopythium delawarense
CTCGAGGTCGGCTTGTTCAAGTACATGAGTCTGGTGAACGACATTCCGTTCTGGGCCGA
The DNA here is from genome assembly GCA_023338175.1 of Phytopythium delawarense. Taxonomy (NCBI): domain Eukaryota; phylum Oomycota; class Peronosporomycetes; order Pythiales; family Pythiaceae; genus Phytopythium; species Phytopythium delawarense. Next base: position 60 of record JAADYF010000583.1, read on the forward strand.
GTGCTCGCCGGACTTCATCGCGCAGATCGTCATGGCGCTCGTGGTGCGCGTGTACCTGCCGGACGACTTCGTGGTGCGCCAGGGCGAGATCTGCAGCGAGATGTTCATGGTGAACCGCGGAATCTGTGAACGAACCTCCAAGGTGATGGCAGGTGACGAAGCCAACGGTGCCAAGGCAGCATTTGAACCACCTGATAGCAGTATGAAGAAGCCCACTCAATCGCCACCAAGGTTTCCGCGCCGGCATGGGTTGTCGTCACGACCTCTGTATGACGCATCAGCGAAGGAAGTGTACTCTGGGCGGGTTTACCCAGCGCTCGGGTCTGCTGCAATGGCGGGAGCTGCGTCCGAAACGCTTCATCCTGGTCAAGCATTCAGTGAAATGAGTCTGTTGATGAACTACAGCCAGCCAGCCAGCATCCGCGCAACTTCGTTCGTCGAGTTATGCGTCCTCCAACGCAGCACGTTCCAAAGTATAATTGCGCGGTACCCCCAAGACCGTCGTCGAGTCCTCAAGAGTATGCTGAAGAGTTGCATCGAGAAGCAAGACGTTGCATTCCCGTGGCAGGAGTTGTGCCGAGCAGATACCAGCCAGCGACAGGATGCGAGTCGGGCGCGCGACGTCAGACTGGAGGCGATGCCGTGGCACGTTACAACTCCGGCTGAGGCTGCCCAGATGCTGGTCCAGCATATTGACGTCGATCTGCCTGATGGATCCATCAAATTCGGATTCCAGAGTCTCGACATGCCGTCGCGAAATGGCCGAGGGCAGTCGCCAACCACCGGAAGCAGCAAGCGCGCTGCTTTGAGCTGCGATCGTGACAGCGGAGGCAGCAACGATGCAGTGATGAAGATGCTGCAGGGGCTTGCTGTTTCTGTGCAGCAAATCGGGGAAGATGTGCGGCATCTCAAAGAGAGGGCTGACGGAGGATCTGCCACTGCGAATGTCCACGACAGCGCACACAATCCATCGACCAACAGCAACCGGGCAACTCGCTGCGACTCGTGCAGGAAGCATCTGGACACACTAGACTCCGAGGCACAGCCCCGAGACGGGACCGAGAGCCGGGCCAAGGTTCCGGACTGCAGTCCTCGCCAAGGCAAACTCTCGTCACGATCCCAACCAAGAGCCGATCAAGTTGCCCAGCTCAGCTGGTCGCATCGCGGATCGACTCGACGACTCGATATCAACCCTGTTGGACCGCCGGAGTGGGTTCATCAATCGACATCGAGGCCCGAGACCTCTGATGCCGAGACCCAAACCTCCACAGAGCCACCAGCAGCCGAATCGGACTCTGTGATGGACAGTGCGATGGACAGCGAAGCGCTCGAAAGCCCCACTTCGGAGGTTCCACCTGCACGGGGGTCGCGACTGAGATTTTTCAGCCTCCGTCAACCAAAGCAGAGTCCTCCAGTGCATGGAGACGCGTCGATAGAGCGAGGAGGCAGCCCGATACAGTCCACGGACGCTATTCGAATCATCGGCGAGCCCAATAGCAGGACCGCCTCAGCGACTGCCCTTGCCGATCAGCTGTGGAGGCGGTGCTAACCTGAATCTCGACGGAGACGATGGATAGCTCGCGCAGTAGCCCGAAGAGAGGTGTGTGCAGCAGGAGTATGAAACAAGTCGTTATATTCCCCACTGCCGCGTCACTTGACGGCGCTCTTGTCTCTAAAGTCGAGCACGACCAGATGCATCTTCTTCAGGTCGCGGTGCACTACCACGGACCCCGGCACATGCTGCGCGAACTTGTCGCCGTCAAAGTTGCTCGGGACCTTGAGCACGACGCACGCGGCGTGGCCTTGCAGGCGCGCGCAAATGTCGTGCAGAGGGACGTCGTCAAGGTACAGGTCGACCTTGGTCAGCTCCTTGTACTCGGGGCCGCCCCACGGTGGATCCAGGAACACCACGTCCTGCCTTAGCGCAAGCATCACGTCGAGGTAGCTGGCGTGGATACACGTCGCGTTGTCTTTGCCCAGCACGGCGAGGTTGTGGTGCAGCATCTGCACTCGCGTCGCGTCGCACTCCACAGCGTTCACGTGCGCAAAGTGGTCGCAGAAGGACAGCACGTTCCCGCCGACGCACGCCGTTCCGTCCGTGACGACGATGGGGCACCTGTCGACCACCACACTGCCCGTTGATGAGGCAGTGCTCTTCCGCGTCGATGATACAACCTCCTGGTCCTGATCGCCGACTTCGTCCGCGTCATTAGAGCTCCGAGGCTCCTCGACGCCGTACCCGAACAGCTTGCGCACGACCTTGGAGATCTTGGCGGCCATCTCGTAGTCCGTGACGCTGAACTCGGCGACCTGGTCGACCTGCAGCTGGTTGCGGACCTCAAACTCGAGGTTTCGGAAGAAGAAGTCGCGCTTGTCGCCGCACTTCCTCCGCTCGGGCTGGGCCTCATCGGCTCCGCTCGAGCGGTGCGAAGTCGGGGAAGCGACGTCAGCCGCATCGCCGGCAGCGTCAGCGATCTCGCTGTGTCTGCTGCGGCGTTGGTGGCGTTGCTGAGACCCGTGAGGCGTCCCAGAGCCTTCGGTCGGGTCTGATCCTGATCGCTCCGCGTCTGGGGAGTTCTTGCGCGGGCGATTCACTTGCTTCGGAGACGCCTGGTCGACGTGCAGCTCGTCCGCCAGTCGCTGCAGACTGCTGCGCCGCGCGAACATGACTTGGCCGAGGAACGACGGCGGCGGGACGCCTCCGCTCTCTCCCAACGCGACGCTGGAGGCCGGCGAGGATGGCGCGAGCGGCGGCTGTTTCCGCCGCTGGGTCTTCCGCCGGGCGGGATCCTTGGGCAGCGCCGAGTCGTACGACGCGCTGAGCTTAAGCTGCGGTGACGGCGGCGGCCCGCGGCTGGACGCGCTGCCGCTCGCGATGAAGGAAGCCGCGCGGCGGTCCAGCTGCTGGCGGCCGCGGCGTCCGTGCGATACGACCGTCTTCCACTCGCCCTCGACCGGCGGCGCGGCCGCCTGCGCGTCCTGTTCGTCGGTCCTCTGCTGCTGCTGCTCGCGCTGTTGCTGCAGCTTGAGCTGGCGCTCGGCCGCGTGCTTGCTGGCGAACCCGCTGGCGGGCCGCATGAGCCGCGCGCCGTCCGCCGCCGCGCTGGGCATGCGCAGCGAGGGCACGTCGACCGCCAGCAGCCGGTGCGTGCGCCTCGCCTGGGCCCGCGCCGGCGGCTCCATGGGGTTCTCGCGGGCCTCCGGGCGGCCGCAGCGACCGGCAGAGACGGCCAACCGAGCGTCAGGCGCGTGGTGGAGCGGCGGGAGGTGGCGCAAGCGGTAGGAGGCGGCAGGAGGCGGCGCGATCGGAGCTTCTTCCCCCCTTTGGAGCGAGCAGCTCAGGTAGGATTGGCGCCAGACTGGTATTTGTACGCTGTTTGATTGGCTGAAACACGTAATCAACGCGTCGGATTGGCAGAAAAACGTCATGTGAGACCAGCAACGGCTCGCGCCACGTCGGACGAGAAGATCGTGGGGATGGAGACGAACGCGGCGCCGCCGCCGCTGGACGCGACCAACCGCGGGTTCCGGCTGCTGCAGAGGATGGGCTGGCGGCCGGGCACGGGCCTGGGCCGGCGAGAGCAAGGTGAGGGGCTTGTTGTGGCGGCTTCCGCGCTGTTAGCGGTCGGTGGCTGACGAGGCGGCTTGCGGCAGGGATCGTCGAGCCGCTGCGGATGAAGGAGAACCTGGTGCAGCTGGGGCTCGGCAAGGCGGTAGGGCTGGCTGCTCTCGAGAGTCTTAATGTTGGCAACGAGGACTCATGCGGAGGTCTCTCCGGTGTCGGTAGGAAGAGTACGACGAGATGACGCAGGCGGCAACGAGCGAGCGGAGGAGGCTCGCCGCAGAGGTGGAGGAGACGGCTGAGCAGGAGCGGCAGCGGCTGGCCAGGGCCGCGCGCGAGGAGCGAGTCCGGGCCGACGTCCGCAGCAGCGAGGCCGCCTTCCTGTGCGGCGATTGTCAGAAGCAGTACAAGACGGTCACGGAGATGGAGAACCACCTGAGCTCGTACGACCACCACCACCGCAAGCGGCTGCGGGACATGCAGCGCCAGGAACGACTAGCCAGTGCCAGCGACGAGCAGCGGCTCAAGCGGCGGAGGGGAGAGCAGCAGCAGGAAGAGCTCATGCTGCAGCGACGCATCCAGCAGGCCGCAGCCGAATCCAGCGCGTCGTCGTCGTCTGTGGGTGAAGCCACGCCCTCTACGACTGCGGCTCCGTTGACGGCATCGACGCCCTCAGTGACGACGCAAAAGGTCGGGTTCGCTTTGTCAAAGGGGCTGAAGGGAAAGAAGCTCGGCAAGAAGCCGAGCTTAGGGATATCACCGGCGTTCTCCCAGCCTAGCGGGCCATAAGTGGAGGCGAATCCGTCACCAGATCAGTTGCCGCTCAGGCGATGAGCTGCGTCGGAAGACGACGCAAGGCGACGAACTCGCGGGATAGGAATGAAGACGATCGTCGTCGTGCAACGACCAGCCTGGTCAAAGAGTTCGTGAGCAAGATCGACCAGCAAGTGCTTGATGTGACGCACATGGTGCTTGGCTCTGTAGCTGAGCAGCAGCTTCGCTCCAGCAGCGGTCTTGACGGCAATTCATGATGGCGTTCCCAGATCAGGAGGAATGCCGCGGCGTGCTATTTTGGTCGCCAGCCGCGTTATTTCCTGTCAGGCCAGCTTTCGGCAGTCAGAGTTCGTTCGAGTTCGCCCGAGTTCTGACGCTGGCCCGTATCGGCAATCAGTGAAAATCGCAAGCGTCATGGCGGCCGTGACAGCCGTGACGGATGACCCGCCGATGCATAAAGCGAGCGACGATTTTCACCTACTTGACCCCCAGCAGCGGCAGCTTCCGGCAGGCCAAGCCCCCAATTACGAAGCATCCGGGTCCGACCGCCACAGCCTCCCGCGACGAGACTCGGCCAAAGACTCGACGCTGAGCCCGCTGCCAGACATCGGGCCGCGGAAGATCCTACCCGGACACCCTAGGCTGCTCGTGGCGACTCCGCGGCCTTCAAGTGGAAGCGAGTTGGTGCCGATCCCGTTGCCAGGCTCGACTGAAGAGCACGATCGGCAAGTCGTCAATCATGACACGTTGCTCCAGCACTTCACGTTGCGCAAGCGCCCGTCAGTAAGTTTCCCCTCGTCCGGATTCCCAGCGCACCAGCCTTACTCGAGCTCTGCGCCGATGCGGTGGTCGTTCACGCGGACTCTGAAGCGCATCAAGCGTCGTGGTGGCACGTTTGCGATCGGCATCTTCGATCCGATCAGCCCTGGGGGCTGGTTCATGACCCTCCGCCAGATTATGTTGCTGTTAGTCGCCCTGTTCGAGGTCCTCTTCGTGCCGGTCGCGGGTCTGATCTTGGCCGACGGCGAGTTCCTCGCGGCGTACCAGTCAAGCGTCCAGTCAGTGCACATCGCAGTCGAGGTTGCTCTCCTGACCAACTGCCTGCTCAACTTTAATACTGCTCTTCACGACACGCAGAACGGTTATCACATCGTCATCTTGAGACGCGTTGACATCGCCAAGCAGTACGTACGGGGATCGTTCGCGATAGACCTCCTCGGGTCGCTGCCGTTTGAATGCGTCGCCGCACTGACGTCCAACGGCCCACTGATCGCATCGAGCCCCGTTGTGTTCCATATCGAGAACGCAGTGCTTCTCCTCTGCGCACGACACATCCTGATAGTGAAGAAGACGCCGTGGTTCGTCGACCTGCTGCATGCAGTCTCCTCTCGCGGCCAGGCCTGGCTCGGTGTCCAGTTTGTCGTTCTCCAAACGATGGTCACGATGACCATCTTCCTCTTAGTGACATCGCACTACTTGGCGTGCGTATGGCACGCGATCGTCACGGCAAACGCACCTGCGCTGACTGAAGTTGGGCCCTCAAGTGTTGTGGATGCTGCGTCAACAAGGTTGACACTTCAAAACCACTACTTTGCCTGTCTGCTGCACGTCGTGTGCGCCATCTTCGGATACGCCGACCCGACCGGTGTTGCCATCGCCGACTCGTTCCACACGCTCCTTGTCATCATCGGCGTGCAGGTGTTCGCGTACTTTGTCGGCACGCTGTCTGTGCTCGTGTCCAATACCAGCTACTCGACGCACTCCAAGTTCCAGCGCAAGATGCAGAGCCTGGCGTCCAAGATGGACAAGATGCAGCTGCCGGCCGACCTGCAGAAGCGCGTGCAGCAGTACTACGCGCACCTGTGGGCCGAGTACGACACGCTGTCGAGCGACGTCTTGGACTTCTCGCGCGATTTGACGCGGCCGCTGGCGCTGGAAGTCGGCCTATACCGCTACATGCACCTTGTCATGCGCGTGCCGTTCTGGAGCGACTGCAGCCCAGACTTTGTCAGCGCCTTGATCTTGAGCCTGCAGGTCCGCGTCTTCCTGCGCGACGACTATGTGGTTCGTCGGGGCGAGATCGGCACCGAGATGTTCATGATCCACCGCGGCGTCGGCGAGCGCACTGGCTCGCGCCGCGAAGCCGTACGACTGACGAACGGCAATTTCTTCGCCGAGATCGCGGTGCTGATGGACTACAAGCGTGCCACGAGCGTGCGGGCACTCACGCACATGGAGTTGTGCGTGCTTGACCGCCCAGGTTTGCACAAGATCCTCGCGCGCTACCACCGTAACAGACGCCGCGTCATCACGCGCATCGTGCGCGCCGGACTCGAGCAGAAGGACTACCCCGAGATGTGGCAGGACGTTGTGCTAGTCGGCGCTCGTCGGAGCCGTCTAGAGGGCGAGAAGCCGCGAGAGGGAACAGTGCGAAGCCATACCAGCTGCAGCCACGCCGATCTCGATGATCTGGGTGGCGATGTGGAGCTGAGCCCAGCCAACGCAGCCGAGCTGCTCGTGGGCACCATGAACATCGATGACGGGTTCGACTGTCCGCTCGTGCTAAACGTCAACCCGGTCAGCAAGTCGAAGCGAAGGCTCGGCCTTTTTGACAGAAGCCAGAAGCACGCGCTGTACAACAGTCTCAACTCGGGGCAAACAAACAATTCGTCCGTGTCTTCTAACGGTCTCCATCTTGAGCACTTGAGGAAGTCTCGCTCAGTCGTCATCCGATCCCAGGAGACGCTCACCGCCTCCCGAACCACCACGGACGACCCTTCGGCGCGGACACCCAGCACCAATGACCAACCAGCTCGCGCTCATTCACGACTCGAATTGGTGCGTGGTGGCAGCAATCGGTCGCTGCACTCGACTGCATCAGCAGCACGAAGCTCCGGGAGTGTGACGTCGCGCCGCATGGTCGATGCCGAGGCGATTGCGATCAACACGCTCAACACTCAAGAATCAACGCACTTGCTGCAGGAGCTGACGGAGGTGGTGACGCGGATGGAGCAGCGCATCATACAGATGGAGGAGCGCGCGTCGATGCCGCTGCTGCAAACGTTGCAGACTTCGTCACCCCGTCAAAACGACGAGTCTCTGATCGACGTCAAGCTGTCGCTGAATTCGAAAACGTCGGGCGACAGAGCGAGTGCTGCCTCGAGTGACAACTATACCGACACATCCAAGGAGTGGCTGCCGCGAGTGCGGGGCCAAGGCAGGAGCCGCTCGTCCTCGCTCCGGAGATTCTCCGTCAACCACAAGGGATCCAATGTGGAAGAACAGGAGAATGACGCCGAGATGAAGCAGCGACCCATCCTGAAAAACCTTCGATCCATGAGCTACAGCGTGTCGTCTGACGCCGCGCTGGCGGAGTGGCAGTCTCAGCTCGCGAAGATCCCTGGCGACGCCGCAAAAGCAGCAGGCGCTCGAGCGAAGCGCTTCTCATCGAGCACGCTGGCGGACGTGCTGTGGAGCGCGGACCAACAGTGAGCGCGTCAATCGCGTCGGAGACTTGACAGCACAATCTCGCAAAGGTGAACCCGCGAGGATACTTCAACCAGCACAGCAGTCGTTGCATCTAAGGAAATATGCCTCGTTCAAACGGATTGAGAGGTGGTGTTGTTGATTGCCGGGAATTCGCTGTTCTTCAGCTTGAAGATGATGCTGATCACGACCGTGGGACGTTGGAGATTGAAATGTAGAGGTTGTGGATTTCTGGCACCACCACCACCGCCGTCTCGATCGCTCACAGTGGCGGTATTTGCGTGTTGTTCAAAGCCGCAGAGCAAGCCGACCTCGTCAGGCACTCTGCAATTTTCCAAGCGCGGCTCAAGCCTCGGCAAGATCTTCCATGAAGGGACTCGCTCTCTTCCTGCTGGCTGCATGCTCCTTCGAGGTCTCCACGACCGCTCTGGACGTGGCTGCCCCGTGGGAGCAGTACATCCTCTCGCCATCCTCGCGCGATGTCCTGCCCGTCAGCATCTACAACACGAGTGGTGACATCACACTGGACACACTCGACCCTCTTGCTGTGACTCTTGCTGGAAACGGATCGACCGTCACATTCGACTTTGGGCGGCAAGTGAACGGCTTCCTCACCCTCGAATTTGGCCCCTCCACGACCCCCGAAGCGCTCGTAGGCGTCGCCTTCACCGAGAACAAAGCATACATCGGGATCGAGTCGGACAACTCGACGGACACGGGCATCCGCGACGGCACCATCTACGCAGTCGCTGAGCCTAGCGGGTCCTTCACCTTCGGCCGTGAGTTCGCGCGGGGGAGCTACAGGTACTTGACGCTCTCGACCAGCGAGGCCAACGCCATCGCCCAGGTCACATGTGTCACCTCGCACTTCACTGCTTCACCGCTCACGGACGCCGACAAGCTGCGGAACTACTCGGGGTACTTCTACAGTAACGACGATCTGCTCAACCGGATCTGGTACGCGGGTGTGTACACGATTCAGCTGTGCACGATCGCTGCGAACGAATCTCGCGCAATTCCTCCAACGATCACCGACTACGGATGGTTCAACAATGCCATAGTCCGCGACGTCGAGACGGGCGGCGAGGTGCTTGTGGATGGTGCCAAGCGTGACCGAACGCCGTGGGCTGGTGACTTCGGCGCCTCTCTCATGGCCAAGAGCGTCTCGCTCAACGCGGACAATCTCCGCCCGGTGAGGAACTCCATCTTGTCGCTGTTCGCGCTCCAGGACTCGGAGGGCCAGCTCCCTTACGGCGGCTCGCCTATGTCGGGCCTCTTCAGCGCGATTGGTCTCAACTCCAACACATATCACCTGTGGGGCCTGATCGTGCTGGCCGACTACACAGCGTGTCGGGGGATATCGACACGTTCAAGGCGATGTGGAACCAGTCGAAGCTCGGGTTTGACTACATCCTTGCGCAGCTGGACACGTCGGACTGGCTGCTCAATATCACTACATCGGCTGACTGGGGCCACGTGGGCCAAACTGGCAAGACTATCGTCGGGAATACTTTGCTGTTCCGCGCGTTGAGCCTCCACGCAAATCTCGCCAACGAGCTGGGACTCGACGGAGCCACGCTCAATGGCACAGCGTTCGAGCAGGTCGCTGCGGAGATCAAGTCTGCGGTCAACACGAACCTGTGGGACGAATCGACAGGCATGTATTACGACAACACCACGGCGGCGGGCCACAATCTGCATCCACAGGACGGCAATGCACTTGCCATTCGGTTCAACGTCACTGGGTCGTCAGATCAGGCGGAATTGATCTCAGCTGGCCTCGTGACTCGGTGGAACGAGTTTGGCGCGGTGTCCCCCGAGGGCGGGGACGCCATCTCGCCGTTCATCGCCGGTTTCGAGGTGGACGCGCACTTCTTGGCCAGTCCAGGGGACTCGTCCCGGGCAGTGGAGTTGCTGCGCCGACAGTGGGGCTACATGCTGCGAACTTTCAGCAACTCGACCTTCATCGAGGGGTACAACAAAGCAGGAGAGCTCTCGTACCCGTTTTACGGGACCGGCTTGGAGTCCTTCATCTCGCACGTGCACGCCTGGTCGACTGGGCCAGTGGCGTCCATGGTGCTGTTCCTTGGTGGCCTGCGCGCACTCAGCGACGCCGGTAAGGCGTGGGTGTTCCAGCCGCACGCTGCCGGCTCAGGAATCAGCAACTTGCAGACGGGGTACACTCTTGAGAGCGGCACGTTTGCAGTCGACTGGGATGCCAATGTCGACGAGCGCGCGTTCTTCCAGGCTGAGGTCGTGACTCCTGCCGGAACGACGGGCGAGATCTGGGTCCCGACGTTCGGGAAGTCCTCGTCAGTGATCGAGATCTCCATCAACGGCGAGATAGTGTGGAGCTGCGGTCATGTGGAGTCGTCGACGGTTGGTGAAGTGGTTGCGACGACAAGCTATGTGGTTGTGTCTGGAGTTCACAGCAGCGGCACCTTCAGTGTCGTGGCGAGGGAGAGCGAGAACTAGAGATCGACTTCAGTCGGTTCGATCCGACTTTACGACATCTGGCCAGCCTAATACACCCTCGGTGTCCTCACAGCACACTCATGTAATACGTTCCAGGGGCGTTGTGTCCTTACGCTTCAGAAGCTTGCAACAGCTGCAAGCACATTTTGGTTACCTCGCTCGGTATCTCGCCGAGCGTCAGAGACCCACGAACGCCATCGTCGGGTCTTGGTTAACCTTTGGACAATCGACATTCGCAACGAGTCCGCCGCATGGAATCGGTGTTTTCTTTGCGCTGCCCACTGGTCCACTAGACAAAAGCGACTTGACCTGAGTCGTTGTCGTTCAGTTGGACGACACCGACAAGCCCCACAGACTGCGATTGCATTATCATTGCCTCCAAGCGCACGGAGGCCCTAACGACACGATCCACACCAAGACACCCCTCCTTCCCCCCGCGTTCTCGATCCTGCTTGGTCCTCCCGGTCCTGTCAGTAGCGCCACCCCCCGAGATACTCGGTGTGTGCACCACGCATTCCCATCGGACCAAGGCTTCAAGCCGGACGTCCTTTCACCATTAATTTAGCCATCGACAGGGGTACGTTGTACCCTTACCCATTCATCATTTCAGACAGAAACATCGGTAAACATCCGGGTACGCTGTACCGGTCTCGGTCTGTTGGTCCGCTGGTGCCGAATGCCGGCGCCATCACCTCGCGTCACGTCCGCTCGTGGCGCTTGATTGACCACCTGCCGCTGCCTGCCGCCACCGCCCAGGCCGGTCGCCTATTGCTCTGCTACGCGCTGCGCCTGCTGCCGCTCCGCCATGCCCGAGTTCCTCGTCTTCTTCGTGCACCGGCACTTTGAGTTCCGCTACCCGGAGCTGGAGGCACTGCTGGCCATGCAAGGGCTGCCGCTGGACGCCGCGACCGCTGCGGCCATGGCGGCCGCCGACCCGTCGCGCTCGCCGCTGCTGCGGCTGTCGCTGCCGACCGTGGAGCATGCCACGTTCCTCTCGGCGCGCGGCATCCTGGTCAAGGGCGTGTACGAGGTCTGGGGCCACGCGGCCGCCACGAGCGACTACGCGCGGCTCGTGGCGTCGGTCGCGGCCTGCGCGGCGCCCGACAAGCAGCGCGTGGTGCAGGATGCCGAGTGCTCGTGGCGCATCAGTGTCGACGCGTTCGGCAAGAAGCTGAGCATGGACGAGCAGCGCGCCCGCCGCGACAAGTTCCGCGAGGTGCTGCCGTTCGCCGGCCCGGTGCAGATGCGCGAGCCCGACGAGACCTTCCTCGTGCTCGAGGAGTTCGCGGTCGACGAGGGGGACCTGCTGCCGGACGCCGTGCCCAAGCAGCTGCTCTTCCTGCGCGAGGTCGCCGGCAGCGAGAAGAACCGCGGCAGGGGCGGCGCGCGCGACCTGGTGGACCAGCAGACACTCAAGCGCCGCGCGTACATCGGGCCGACGTCCATGGAGTCGGAGATGGCGCTGCTCATGAGCAACATGGCGCTGGTGCGGCGCCACGACCTGGTCGTCGATCCGTTCGTTGGCACCGGCAGCGTGCTCATCCCGTGCGCGACCCACGGCGCCGTCTGCTACGGCACGGACATTGACATCCGCGTGCTGCTGGGCACGGGCGTCGGTGTCTCGGGCGCTGGTGCCGTGGACGACACGGCCAGCCGCGTGAACGTGCTCTCCAACTTCAGGCAGTACGGCCTGCCGCTGCCGGAGCTCATCCGCGCCGACAACTCGCGGTCACCGCTGGTCGAGCGCTGCCGCGACCTGTTCGACGCCGTCGTGTGCGACCCACCGTACGGGATCCGCGCCGGCGCGCGCAAGAGCGGCCGCAAGCGCAGCAAGAAGGGCGACGAGGCGGCGGCGGCGGCCGTCGACAAGACCAAGCTGCCCAACTACATCCCGCCGACGCAGCCGTACGCGGCCGAGGACGTCATGAGCGACCTGCTCGAGTTCTCGGCGCGCACGCTGCGCGTCGGCGGGCGACTCGTGTACCTGCTGCCCACGACGTACGAGTACACGGACGCGGACCTGCCGCGCCACCCGCGGCTGCGCGTGATCGCCAACTCGGAGCAGAAGCTGACCACCAAGTACGCGCGCCGCCTCATCACCATGGTCAAGCTCGCGGCGGACGGGTCGGACGCGGGCCCGCCGGTGACTGCGGCGGCCGTGGTCGCGGACGGGTCGGCCAGCTTCGCCAACCTGCGGGAGAAGATCCGCAAGCGCAAGTCGCCCGACGCGGCGCAGGACGAGCAGGACAGTTAGGTCTCGCGAGGGATTGGACACTGGAAATGCACCACCACCACTTAGAGGAAGCGGACAGAGTGTTGAGAGCCCACGGCAGCCGTTGGAGGGGTGGAACGCGTTGAAGTGTGAAGGTTTACGCTGTATAATACGGTATTAAATGCTTGAATACACAGTCTTGTACAACATACTGTGAGATAACCTGTATTGTACCGATTACAGATCGCAATTGGCGCCAATCTCGCTGCAGATTGGCGCGCTGGTCTCGGTCTCGGACTCAGGTCAAGAGTGCAATTACCGATACAAAAAGCAAGTCAACTAGTCTGCCATCCGATGCGTGTTCAAAGTTTTGAACCGCATCAGTGTCAGTCCGCCACTTGACCGGCGGGCGGAGCCATGGAGCAGCCGCCGCTGACGCTCTCGTGCGCGCTGGTGCGGCTCGGGGCGGCGGGCGACGTGCGCGAGCATGGCGAGGCGGCGCTGGCCACGGCGGGCGGCGTGTTCGCCGTGTCGCTGGGCCCGCAGCGGCTCGTGAGCGAGCTCAAGGAGGCCATCAAGCGCAAGAAGCCGCACGACCTGCGCCACGTGGACGCGGACGCGCTCTCGCTCTTCCTGGCGACGGACGCCGGCGGCGCGCAGTGGCTCTCGGACGAGCACGACGCCGCGCTCTCGCTCGAGATCCGCGACGCGCCGGTGCACGAGGCGGTCGTCGAGATGCTCATGCGCTCGGGCGGCGTGCTGCGGCCGACCAAGCCGCTGCACCGCTACTTCCTTGGCGGGAGCCTGCCGCCGCCGGGGCCGGAGGAGATCCACTTGCTGGTCGTGGTCCCTGCGGTGCCCGTGGGCAAAAGGAAGATGCGAGCGCAGGAGGCGTCCCACCAGCGCGCAGCCAAGGCCAAGCAGCACCACATGGACGACGACGACGACATCTACGCGAGCGTCGTGCGCGTCATGGACAGCGACGAGGAAGGAGCCAACGACTACCCCGAGCCGCCCAGGCCGCTGCGTAACGTGGAGGAGCTGTACCGGCGGATGGGCAAGGAGTACGCGTCGTCGGCGTCTCCTCTTCTGCAGCGAGGGCCCAACGCCGCGGAGCAGGAACACCAGCGCCCCAAACTGGAGATTGGCGCGTTCTCACGGGCCGGCCGCACGGTGCTACCCGACCAAGTGTCGGCGCTGCTTCACTCACGGTACATCCACCGCAGCACAGGCTCTTCCCCAAGCGGCGTGTTTGGGAGCAGGTTTACTGCGCCAAGGAGCATCGCAACACTGTCGACTGCTGATGGATCGAGCGCCGACCGGGCCATTGAACTCATGGAGATCGACAGCATCAGCTCGGTGACTCCCTCCGCAGACTTTGCGTCTCGACCAAATCGAGGATTCGTCGGTGGAGACGCACCAAGCCAGTGTGCGCGACCCGGTGGCGGGCAATTCATGACGGCTTTCCAGTCACTCCAGCAGCAACAGCAACCGTCGTCACCGCCCAGCACACCGAGTCAGCCAATCGATTTCTTTTCGCCAAGCCGATTTGACGGACAACAAGGAGCAGATGTCAAGCCTGATGTCAAGCCTGACTTGTCGACACCCACAGCTTGGGATGGACGCGGCAGCTCGAACGCGGTCGAAGCCACGGCCGCGATGTTTGAACGCCTGAGCCAGTTCGATTCCGATCCAAGCCCTTCCGTCGCCGTTGGTCACGGATACGGCACTCCATCGTCTTTTCAATGGTCGAGCCCCTTCTCCGCCTCCCAGCCACCGCCGTGGCAACAGCCGCCAATGCCGTCGCAGCCAGCGCAGTCTCAAGAAGTACCACTGAATGCGGAGGAGGCACCACCCCCGCCGCCTGAGCCAGCAATCGTCTTTTCCGAAGAGCAGAACAAATTCATCAGCCTGGCCGTCGAACAGCGCCGCAATTTGCTCCTGGTGGCGCCTGCAGGATACGGCAAGTCGGCCGTGATGAAGACCATCATCCAGCTCTTCGGCAGCTCCCTGCCGTCGATCAATGATCAGCTAGTATGTGGACTCTGTGCGCCGACGGGCAAAGCGGCGTCCCTGATCGGTGGCCGCACGCTGCATTCCTACTTGGGCATTGGGATCGGCCGCGGATCGGTCAACGATTGGGTAAAGCGCGTCCGGTCTGCGTCCTTCCTGAAGCCAACGCTGAAGGCGCTGCGAGCCGTCCAGGTGCTCTTGATCGACGAGATCTCCATGGTGAGCGCGCAGTTCCTGGACCAGATCTCTGAGTACCTCCAAAAGATCCGGGGTAACTCCAACCCGTTTGGCGGCATCCAGATGATCCTCGTCGGCGACCTGTGCCAGCTGCCGCCGGTTGAGGGATCGTTCATGTTCCGCTCGCTCGAGTACGCGCGTGCCAAGTTCCAGTCGTACCAGTTCACCAAGTGCTTCCGGCAGGACGACCCCGAGTTCGTGGCGATGCTGAACGAGGTGCGGTTCGCGCGCTGCTCGGAGCAGACCATGTCCACGTTGCACAAGTGCACGAGCATCGCGCCTGAGTACGCGAACGGCCTGACGCCTATGCGGATCGTGTCGACCAACAAGGAGGTGGACGCGATCAACGAGCGCGAGCTGATGGCGCTGACGTACGACTCGAATATCGACGTGATCACGTACAATGCGCGAGTCTCGCAGTTCGCGAACCCGAAGAAAGCCGAGGCGTACCGGAAAGCGGACGGGATCCCCGAGTTCGTGAAGCTCGCGGTCGGCTGCCAGGTCGTGGTGACGCAGAACATTGGGCAGGGGATCGTGAATGGGACCCAGGGCTGCATCACCGCCGCCGACTCGAAGAAGATCGAGCTGCGCCTGCAGGACGGCAACAACGCGACGATCGAGTACTTTGCGTACAAGGACCCGGAGCAGCCAGACGTGTTCCTGGCCAACACGCTGTTCAGCTACATGCCCGTCCGGCTCGGGTACGCGTCGACGGTGCACAAGGCGCAGGGCATGACGCTGCAGCTGCTCGAGGTGGACCTGAAGCGCGTGTTCGCGCACGGCCAGCTGTACACGGCGCTGTCGCGCGTGACGGACCTGCGCGGGCTGATCGTCAAGAACCTGACGCAGCGCGCCTTCATCTGCAGCGAGGCCGTGCACGAGTTCTACCGGAAGTTGGGCAAGGGCGGCGACGTCATGGACACCGGCGCGTGAGCTGTCGGTCCGCCAACGCGTGGTATGTGGTGAATTGCGAGTGGTGTGTTGTGGTTGGGAGCGGCGGCTGCAGCCGTAGGTATAATATATAATCGATCGAGTCCATTGCCGAGGTGTGGGAATGAGTGAGCGTTCACGTGGAGGGAGTATCGACTGCAACTGGGACGAGTTGGCTCGACTGGCGAAATGAACCCACCCAGTTTCCGCCAATTGAGTCGCGCGTTTGGTCGAATAAAGCGCCATTTCATCCAATCAATGACAGAATACGTCGCCAAGCAACGCGAGTGGGGTGGCGAGTCGCACGTGAGCCCGGCCTCTCCATCATCGGTGCTCGCCAGCATCGTCATCGCCACGCCCACCAAAGCCCAAACCTTCATGCATCATGGCAGTGACACTGACTCAAGCCGAGAAAGCTGACGTCAGCGAACGAACGCGGTGGATGATACCGATGGGCGGCGCGAGCGTCTCACCTGCCGATCGCGCCAGCGGCTGGCGGGGTCTCCGCGCTCGGGTCATGTAACGGTATCAAACGCCAGCACGTATGGTCCTTCGCGAGCCCGGACAGGTCATGGCACTTGGAGCTTCCCGGTTCCAGAGAGCGGCGGGGATGGGACGCACAGAGTTGGCCGGAGCGTGCAGAGGCCTGCGCTGTCAGTCAGTCGCCTCGCGTCGAGGCTCGCCTCCTCGACAATCAGCCAGCCCGCTTCCTGCTGGATGTGGACCACGCACTCGGTCGTTCTGGGTGCCTCTGCGACCGACAACGAGGCCTCCGGGCCGAATCATCGAGACGCTCGGGCGCCGCGCTGACTGCTGCTGCCCACCGCGACTGAACCATGGAATGGACTGGCAGCATGTCTGCATGGGAATCCTCTTGGGTGGAGTATGGCTGTGGACCAAGTCTGTTGAGGCGCCAAAGCCGTCTTCTTCTCGTCTCGCCCAATGTGATATCAGCATGGAGTAGGCTGACTTCGCGGGCAAGTTGGCGGTCTCGGAGCAGGCCAAGCAGCCAGTGGCCAGGTTCGCCGACGTGCTGACGCCGGTGCGGGCCGCGCTGGAGCTGGTCGCGAGCCCCGCGGCCGACACCGTGCACGACACCATGGACGACATCTCGGCCTTCTTGCAGCGGCTGGTCGTCTATCTGTCGCTCGTGAAGGGGTTCGCCGAGCCGCCGCCGCTTTCTTCGAACGTCTCAAACGCCTCGGACGCCGCCAATGCCGCGTCCGCGACGAGTTCGACCGCCCAAGCGCTTCAGCAGCCGCTCACTGACCGTGCCGGCGCTGTACCAGAGGAGGAAGCAGCGTCGAGGAAGCCGGAAGAAGGCGCGACCAACTCGACTCCCGATCCTGTCACCACCGCCGAGGTCACGCCCGCAGTCCTCGATGGCAGCGGGTCGACGCACCTCAGCGAGTGTCTGCGCTTCTGCAAGTGGCGGGATGCGCTATCGGACTCGACGGTGGTCGCGCTGAATGCGCGGCAGGGGTACGTGCACTTGCTCCTGGCCGCTGGGCTTCGCATGATGTGGGTCGCTGGCCAGAAGGCGGGCGCGCTGCTGGCCCAGCGACTGTACGAGACGGAGGAGACGGAGCTCAAGCTGGCCTACCAGTTCCTGCTGCACGTCGCTGGCACCTAGAAGGCGTGTCTCGAGACCATGGACATCACTCCGCGCGTCATCAGCGCACCTGCTGCGGACCTCGGCGCTCGGGATCAAGGTGGCGTGGTCCCAGACGACGACGTGATGGCCAAGTGGCGGCCAGAACAGCTGCGCGACGCCCAAGGCACGAGTCAGCAGCGAGCGGTCGATCTGGAGGCGCTGGTTCGCGTGCGCAACCTCGCGTACGACCACTTGCCACTGGTGCTGCGTTGGATCGCTCTCGA
>JAADYF010000584.1:0-17601 GCA_023338175.1 Phytopythium delawarense
CGAATGCCGAAAAAACGATACTGTCGTATTTCCGATGCTGAATAGAGCTGATTGGCAGCGTTTTAACCTTCCACGCTTCCGATTGGCTGAAAAATCGACCGAAACCCGATTTTCTTATAATTTTGGCCAGGACTGTACGTGCCGATGATGCAACCCATTGTCGCCGCCGTTAGAAAACGTTATATGTTTCAATAATGTGTTGCGTTTCTATTTCGAGGTTACGTTTCTAAAGGGAGTGCTATTACGAACGATAACGATACTTGCCATGATGCACCCATTTCTTCATGCGAATGGCTACATCTAGTCGCGCTCCGAGTCGCTGGAGATCAGCTCACTGGCACCCGGCGCGTACTGCTGCGCCTTGAGAATGTGCAGGCGTGGCCCTCGGACACGCAAGTGCTTGTCCTCGAGCTGGTGCTTCAGTCGCGCGAACCGCTGCGCGTTCGGGTGAGTGCTCGCTGTCCTCCGTGCTCCCCTCTCTTGGTCTTGGATGGTCGATCTGCGATTGGTTCCCGTGTCACTGCCTCGCCCCAGGGAAAACTGCAAGTTGATGAAGGTTTCAGGGGACAGCGCAAACGCATCGAGGCTGTCGCCATGTCGGAGCGAAGCGTCGACCGCTTGGTTGCCCGCTCCGTGACGAGCACCGCGGTGCCTGGCCATCATCCGCTCCGAGCTGTCGGCTTTAACCTGCGCATGGTACTTGTTCATGAGCTTGTCGCGAAACGCCCGGGCACGCTCCTTGTCCTGCTTGGCCGCCATCTCCTCACGGTATGCCTGCCGCTGCTGAGGGTACTTGTTCTTGACACGGAGCGCGCGGCACCGCTTGCGGTCCGTGTGCGCGCGGAACAAGCGCTGGATCTTGATGGCCGGCGACTGCCGGATGCTGTTCCACCAGCCCTTTTGCCGCTTGAACTCGCGGAACACGAGCCGGCTCGTGACGCCTCGCCACCGCGCCTGGATGCGGCTTACGAGCTCGTACTCGCGTATCAGCATGCGCCGCGTGATCTCCACCACGTTCTTCTCGACCTGAATGAGCGACGGCTTGCCGCCGGCGCGCCGCACGAACTCGCGGTAGTTCCAGTAGAAGATGTTGAGCTCCGCCGGGTTCGAGTACCAGAACACCGGCGGCCGGTCCGGGTGCGCCGCGGAGCTGATGGCGTGCACCAGGATACTCGGCGCGAGGCGCTTGATGATGACCAGGCACCGCTCGATGAGCAACCGGCGCCGCGCCTGCATGCCGCGCACGCGACTCTGGATGCGCGTCGCGGCGCGATTGATCTTGCGCAGATGCCGCTCTCTCTCGACCAGGCGCCGACGGAATGCGAGGCGTCCGAGAAACCCACGCGCGATACGCTGGATCAGAGCCGTCGCTGGCACGCGCCGGCGCTCGAACTCGCGGATGGCGCGCTTCTTCTCCTCGATCTGCTCCTGGAAGCTCACGACGCCCGCGCGCAGGTAGCGCGTGCTGCCGCAGCCGGGACACGCTGGCACCTGCTCGTATTCGGTGACGGGCTTCCTGACGGCAGCCGCCGCATCTTTGGGCCGGACGAGTAGCACATTGATGAAGACGACGCTGTTGCAGCGTGAGCACGTCAGGTACGGTGTCCTGAAGTCGGACAGCGAGCCAAAGTCGGACGCTGGGCTCTCACTCGAGTCGACGAGGCCATCGGGGCGAATGTTGTCGCCGGTGTTGGCTCTGTTGGTCGCGTCCATCGTGACAGTCGCATCAGGCAGTTGAGACGGACTTCGGGTCGTGGCAGTGAGTTGCGACGGCTTTGAAGGGCTGGTGGCGGCGCCTTGCTTGTCTCCAAGCTGGCGTGGACGGTCAGGCATTGACACGAGCGAGCCGTTGACAGACTCCGAGCTGGCTGTCCGCGCATGTCCCTCGAGCTCGACTCTTCATGCCCAAGGCTCGACAGCGCCTATTTTCGCCAACCGTCACCCCGCCGCCTCCTGTTCGTTCACCACCGCGCTGAGAGATGCAATGCGAGGCAACGAGAGGCAAACAAATGGTCCATTCACACGCGTCTTTGAGTGCATGAAGTCATGGTGTCAGTCTCGTGGGCGGCTCGCAGCTGGCGTAGTTGAAGAAGGCGGCGCAGTCAGTCCATCGCCAGCCAGCTGCCCTGCGTCCGTGATGACGATGGGCTTGCTTGGGCAGCCGCTACGCGAGCCCAGGGCCTCTAGGGCCGCGAGGTGAGGCAGATCCTCGTGCAGCACCTGTCCGAAGACGGCGTGCTTGCCGTCGCACCAGCTGAGCTCACGGAAGGCAATGAAGAACTGCGATTTGTTGCTGTCGCCCTGGTGCGCCATGCTCACGGACCCGAGCTGGTGCCGGAAGAGGAAGCTCTCGTCGTCGAACACGCCGCCGATCGCCGCCGCACCGCCCGCGCCATTGCCGTGCGTCAGGTCTCCGCCTTGCATCATGAAGCCCGGGATGACGCGGTGGAACCGCGTACCCTTGAGCCAGAGCGCCTTGACGCGGCCGCTGCCCTTGCGCTCGCCCGTGCAGAGCATGCGGAAGTTGTCGCACGCGGTCGGCAGCTCGCCGTGGAACAGTTCGATGTGGAGCCGACGCGACGGCGTGCCACCGCCGATGCTCACGTCCAGATACACGAGTGGCGGCCCGGTGCTCGATCCCGTGGGGAACTCGTCCCGCGTCTTGACCAGCGCGTTCACCGCCATGACCGCAAGAGGACGGTCGAAGATGGAGACAGCAATGCGGCTGAGCTGATGCTATTCTTGTGTTTGACTGGACGAAGCGTGATGAGAGTGAGTCGGAGCAACATGAAGGCACGGCAGGATGTGAACGAACCGACCACTCGTGCTTTGACCAAGTGAGCAACATGCAGTCCCCGTATACTACCCCAGCCTGCGTCGCCTTCGCCACCCTCGCACTGGGATCAGTCTTCTTCGGCGATATCCTCCTCCATCTCGTCGTCGTCGTCGTCTCGCCCGGCGGCGCTGGTCTTGCCCCGTGCGCTCATCATCGCGGGTTCTTCGGGTCGGCCTTTCGCCTCACGAGACGCCGGCCGGCTGGAGCCTCTCGCACTCGAGCTCGCTGGACGCTCGTCGTCGCTCCCCTCGCCGCCCATTCCCTTGTGCTCGCTCCGTACGGGCACACTAGCCCCCATGCCAGATTTCGCCTGGATCTCCTGCAGCACCCGCGCGTTCACGTACGACTTGGCGGCCAGACCGCGTCGCCGCATCTCCTCCAGCACTTCGGCACAGCGGCGCAAGTCTCCAGCGCCGTGGTGGGCTTCCACGAGCATGGCGAGCGCGTCGCCCACACGGATCGCTTCGTCAATGCCTGGCTCGTTTAGGAGCTTCATGACTGCCTCGCCCGCCTCGCTCGGGCTCTCACGCATTTGCTGTCGGCAGTCCATGAACTTCTCGATGAGCGCGATACGCACCTCGAAGGCCTTGGTCAACCGCTCCTTGGCGTCCGAACGCGCCTTGGACAGCACTTTGATGGCTTCTCGCAGCGCGCCGACAGCCTTGTCGTAGTCGCGGTATTCCTCGATCTCCGCCTGCGCGCAGCTGCTGTAGAAGGACGCGAGCTGCTCGAACGCGCGCGCCTTGGTGTAGAAGCCCACGATGTGCTTGAGCACCTCGCCGTCCTTGCGCCAGTCGAGGTTCTGCAGGTAGTTGGCCGCGAGGATGAAGATCTCGTTGTTGCGCGACACGTTGGCGAAGAAGATGACCTTCTCCGTGTCCCCCGACTTGAGCAAGCACTTCATCGCCTTGAGCTTGTCCCCGGCCTGCGTGTACTTCTTGGTCGCGAGGTGGTACGCGCTTTGCTGCTTGCAGCACTTGGCGAGCTTGAGCAGGAGGTCGGTGCGGCGCTTCAGCTGGGCCTTGTCTCCCGCGGCCCCCTTGTCCTCCTTCGGCGGCGTCATCTTCTCCGCCA
The DNA here is from genome assembly GCA_023338175.1 of Phytopythium delawarense. Taxonomy (NCBI): domain Eukaryota; phylum Oomycota; class Peronosporomycetes; order Pythiales; family Pythiaceae; genus Phytopythium; species Phytopythium delawarense. The sequence continues at coordinate 3,911 of JAADYF010000584.1, forward strand.
TCTCCTCCGTCACCTTGACGTCGTGCTGCATGCACACGTCCAGCGCTTCGCTGACCCGGTTGCCCACGAGCAGCAGGTGCACCGCCTTGGCGTAGTGTCCATTCTCGATGAAGAAGTCGGCGCACTTCTTGAGGATTGCAGGCGATGTATTGTTCGGCCCAAGTTCGTCCGTCAGGTGGTGCAGCTCGTCAAACAGCTGCGCCTGGAAGCACAGATCGAGTGCTTTGGCCACGTTGCCGCCCTTTTGGTACAGCTGCACCGCCTTCTCCATCTCGCGCCGCTCCTCAAAGTACGCGGCGCACTCGATCATGTCGCTCGGTTTGCTCATGAGCGCGTAGCTCATGAGGTCCGTGTCGAGCTGATGCTCCTTGGCGAGCCGGATCGCGTGGTTGTAGCAGCCTCCGCACGCGAAGAAGTGGATGGCACTCGGCACGTCATCGTGCGCCTCGAACTGCCGCGCCAGGTGATACGCCGCGGCGCGGTTCCCGCTCGTCTTGACCACCTTGGCGGCTGCGTGGAAGTCCTTCTTGAAGCACAGCACGCGCACAATCGACAGGTAGTCCTTGGCCTTTTCGTAGCTCTCAATCGCGAGGTCAAAGTGCCCAAGACTTTCCTCGTACTGGGCCCACCACGTCATCAGCTCACGGTCATTGGACGTCGCCACGTACTTCTGCAGCAAGTCGAGCTTGCCCAGCTTGAACAGCATGCGCGGAATGTCTTTTTGGTGCGTGCCCGCGTCTTCGTACGCCTCCATGGCCGCCTTGATGTCGCCAACTTCCTCATAGTACTCCCCAAGCGAGTGGTACGTCGTCTTGAGGTGGATACGATCCCGCTTCGCGGCCACATCGACAGCCTTTTGCCAGAACCCACTCGCCTGGTACAGTCTGTTGAGCTGATCGTAGCGGCCGCACTCGCGGTACAGCCGCGCAGCATCATCGCGTAAGCCCAGCTGGATCGCGACCATCGCGATCGGTACCTCCGGCTCTGGCTGCAGCTTGGCCTCCTGGACGGCAGCAGCGCCTCGTGCATGACCCATGTTCCCGAGACAGACCTCCGCCACGTCCAGCCGCTTGGTCTTGACGCACATCTTGGCCATGTTCTCCCACACGGAGGGGTTCTCGATCAGCTTCACGGAGCGATAGGCTTCGTCCATGCTGCCGATCGTCATGTAGTAGCAAAAGTCGATGAGTGCCTGGCGCGCGGCGTCGTTTACCTTGTCGAGGCCAATGAAGTCACGCATGATCCTGGTCCGCAAGTACGACACGACGTCGTTGGTAGTGGAAGCGGGCGTCTTTGTTGCCGCAGCTCCTTTCGTGCCGCCAACATGAACGACTGTCGTCGTTTCTTCCTTGGGCGTCTTCTCGACGTGCGCGACGAAGTACACACGCGGCACTTGAATGCCGAGAAGCGCCTGGTACTTCGGCTCGAGCTCAAAGCTGTCCTGCATCATCAAACCGTGATCGTTCGAGGCGAAGAAGATGGTCACCTCCTTGTCGGAAGCCCCGTTGCCTCGCTGGGTTCCAGCGACGTTTGCACCGCCTCCTGTCTCCTCTGACCCAGGTTCTCGACGATTGGGCGACTCGCGGTTGCCACTGTCCCCGCCAGTCTTGACCGTCTCACATGCCAGAAGTCGTGGCTCGACTGGGTCGAAGAAGACGGAGATCGGATAGCTCGACCGGCCAAAGTCGTACTGCTGGTAGATGTTGAGGTCGTTTTGGAACAGGAACAGCTTGCTCTGAGGCACGCGGATCTTGAGCGCACCCTCGACTTTGTCGGCGAGAATGCACACGCGCGTTCCGTCCGCGTTGACGCAGATGGATCGGATGATCGCGCTCTTGGTCTCCTCACCAAAAGCCTCGGAGAAGTTCCCCATGCTGCCCATCGCCTTGGGGTCACGCCGAGACAGGTCAAAGACGCGCACGAGCCGTTGGTCCGTCGCCACTGCGAGGAACTTGCCCTGGAGCGAGAGCAAGTAGGGCTTGCCCTCGGCCTCCGTGAACGATATGCTGTTCTTGACCACGCCTTGCACGTTGCAGATCTCGACGTGGTTCCCATTGGTTCGGTACAGGAAGTCGCCGCGCAAGACCATCGAGCTCGACGAGCACTTGAACTGGCTGATGCGCTTCGGCTCTCCGTCCTTGAGCTCATACACTTCCGCTTTGGAGCCGCCCCAGACGACGAGCCCCGATCCGTCGTGAGAGACGCCCTTGATCTGGATGTCTGGCTTCAATGATGCCTGAGTGACCGTTCCGTCGCGATACTTCTCGATCGAGATGTCCGACGGGTGCGTCTGGATCACCGCCAAGTCTCCGCAGAGCGAGCGCTGCATGTTGCCTTCGTGCAGGACCACGACACCTTCGGTTGTGTTCGCGTACAGCGTCGGAGAGATGCTGTTCCAGCCGACGCGGATAACGCTCTGCGCGATCGACGCAGAGAACAGGAAGTCCCAGCGGTACGACGGCGGTGAGTTGGGCTTGGATGGGTCAGTGATGGACGTCGAGCGCCAGAAAAACACCATGCCCTGTGCTGTGCCTGCCGCGAGAATGCGACGCCGAGGAGAGAAATCGATCGCACTGACGTTGTAGCCCGACGCGCCAGTCTTGGGCAGGCTCAGCACGCTGTTCTCCTCGCGTTGGAGGTCCCAGAAGCGGACAAGAGGCTCTCCTGAAGCGATGGCAAGCATCCCAGGGCCCGTCCACTTGGTCTCGTGGAGGCAGCCTTCACTGGCGACGCTGAGCTTCACCTTGAACCCCGCCTTGACCGTGCCGTCCGTCGCTCCGACCTGGAAGACAATCAGCTGCAACCCGCGCGTGATGACGATGAGCTGGTTCTTCTCTTCGTAGAACATCATGGCGTCGATGGCGTGGTTGAGCACTTGCACGTCCGTGATGTGGCCCAGATCGTCAGCGTAGTGGACCGACCCAATCTCGCCGCCGAAGAAGAACTGCGGACACGCTTGCTGCAAGAAGGTGTCGCTGCAGCAGTGGCATGAGCAATGAAAAACAACTGTTAGAGCGTGCTTTCGAGTCGATGACAGCCGCATCGAGCCATCAGCCTCACCTCTTGGCAGCCTTCTCCTTCGGAACAGGCCGCGTCGCGAAGATGCAGTGCGTGATGCTCCCCTGGCGCGCGTACTGCGCGCTGAGCGCCAGCTGGCATCGATTGTCGACCTTCCACACGGCGAGCACGCCGTTTTCGTCGGCCGACAGCAGCCGGTTGCCCGCTGGGGCCCACCGCAGCAGCCCGACCCGGGCCGTGTGTGGCGAGTTGACCTCTCGCGGCGACTTCTCCTTGAACACCCAGAGCGAGACCATCCCTGCGGACCATCGGTGGAGATGAATTGAGTCCTCAACACTGACGTCTCCAGTGATCTGCGCCTGCAAGACGACGCACCGTCGCTCCACCCGATGGCGAGCGCGCCGCCCCGAGGCTGCCACACCATCGACACGATGTCCGCCGGCCGCGTGTACGCCTCGCATCCCTGCAGCTTCTCCCCCTGTCCAGCCCACGGCGTGAGCCTACTCCCATCATTGTATAAGCCTAGAGGCAAGCCTAGAGGCAAGCCAACAAACACAGGAACCATGCACGCACCTCGTCGCTGAAGAAGTGGATCTCGCGGTTCTCCAGCGCGACGGCGAGCACCGCGTCCTGCTCGCCCCACGCTGAGCAGACCTGCCGCAGCCCGGACGGCGACTTGACGCTGTAGTCGTAGAACAGCGCGCACATGCTGCCGGCTCACCCGTCCGTCCTCTGCGCTGGATGCCGCCCCAGGAAAGATGCGGCGGTCACTTGGAGGAAGCGGTCGCCACCGCCAGTCGCCGCGACCTTTCGCGCCATGTCCAGCGCGCCGCACAGGTTGCTCCACACCGACAGTCGAGGCCATTAGCATATACAGGCAGCTGGTGGGCTGCAAGTCGGCGTGGCGAGCGCTGAGGCTCCATCCGCGGGCCTCTCTCCTCGACCATCCGCGCCATTCATCATCTCGACTTGCTGCACTAACTTCAACGCAATGACGTTCAGTTCTGTGATAGTGACTTATGCGATTCTTCTCTTGGAAATGATCTGTTCAGAAGAGTGACATACGTGGTGTGGCCCACGCGACGTCTGCTGCTCGCTGGCTTTGACTGGTGGAAAGCGTTGGAGCCCACGACGTCAAGAGCCGCGAGTTGCGCATCGGTCGGTCTGCTCTGTCGTCGCCCTCGAGTCGCGGGCAGTCGAGCAGCACGCGCGAGTAGGAGCCTTACAGGAAGAGGAGCAAGGGCAGCGGGCAGCCATGGCGGTGGCGGCCAAGAAGGAGTTCAAGGCCGGCAAGAAGGAGTTCAAGAAGGAGTCCAAGGCCGGCAAGAAGGAGTTTGGCGGCAAGAAGCGGCCGGCGCCGGCCGAGCAGGACGGCAAGAAGTCGTTCATGGACCAGAAGCTGGCCAAGAAGCAGCGCAAGATGCAGCGCCCGCACTACGACATGGTGACGCGCGCCAAGCAGATCTGGAACATCATCCGCGAGCGCGACGTGGACAAGCAGAAGCGCGTGACGCTCGTGGACGAGCTCTACGGACTCGTCAAGGGCAAGATCTTTGACGTGGCGGCCAAGCACGACGCCTCGCGCGTCATCCAGTCGCTCATGCAGTTCGGCAAGCCCGAGCACCGCTCGCAGGTCGTGGCCGAGCTCCAGGAGCACCTGGTGGAGCTCGCCAAGATGCAGTACGGCTGCTTCCTCGTGCAGAAGCTCATCAAGTACGGCAGCAACCAGGACCGCGCGGTGATCGTCAAGCAGCTCACGGGCAACGTCGTGTCTGTCGGCACGCACAACATCGCCGCCAACGTGCTCGAGTACGCGCAGGAGCACCTGCAGCCGTCGCAGCTCTCGGGGCTCAAGCTCGAGTTCTACGGCAAGGAGTTCGCGTACTTCAAGGCCGAGAACAAGAAGAACCTCAAGGACATTTTGGCCGCCAACCCGCAGAAGAAGGCCGACATCATGAAGAACCTGAGCAGCATCCTCAACCGCATGGTCGACAAGCAGCTCCTGGGCCTCGCCTTCGTGCAGACGCTGCTCTGGGAGTATATGTCGCACGCGGACCACGACGACGTCATGTCCATGATCGCCAACGTCCGCGACGCGTCGCTGGCGCTGCTCGCCACGCGCAACGGCGCGCGCGTTGTCAACAAGTGCATCGCGCTGGGCAACCCGAAGGACCGCAAGCGCGTCATCAAGTGCCTCAAGGACAAGGTGCTGGATGCGGTCAACCACCCGAGCGGATACATCGTCATCCAGCGCATCCTGGACGTCGTCGACGACACGGTGCTCGTGCAGAAGTCCATCCTGGCTGAGATGAACGACGAGCTGCTCGCCATCTCCATGCACCCGAACGGCCGCAAGGTGCTGCTGCAGCTCTTCAGCCCGCTCAACAAGGCGTACCTGTCGCCGGACGACATCGAGCTGCTGGCGCCGCCCATGGTCCCGTCCGCAGACGACGCGTCCGTTCTTGTGGTCAACTACAAGAAGGACCCGGACGCGCGTCGCGAGGAGCTGCTCAAGGGCCTACTGCCCAAGCTCGAGGACGTGTGCCGCGAGAACGCGGCGGACATGCTGCGGTCCAAGGAGGCCCGCGATGTGCTGGTCGAGGTGCTCAAGCGCAGTAACAGCGACGAGCTCCAGAGCGCGGTGGTGGACGCCGTGCTCGCCGAGCCCGAGGAGGACCAGGAGCCGCTATACACGGACGCGGTCGGCCACTTCACACTCCGCCGCATCATCAAGGAGACCTCGAGCGCCGCGCCGCTGCTGGAGGCCGCGAACGACAGCCTGGGCGAGTGGGCTCGCACCAACCGCGGCTCGTTCGTGGTGCTGGCGTTCCTCGAGTCGGAGCACAGCGCGGAGAAGGCCAAGAAGGCCGTCCCGAGCGCGCTCAAGGCGGTCAAGAAGGAGCTGCAGACGCTCGCCGACTCGCAGAAGGGCACCAAACTGCTGCTCGAGAAGCTCTGAGCGCCGCGTGCCTTTCGATCCACCGGGACGAAGTTATATAGACTTACTTGATTGCCACTTTGCTCGTGTCATTCGGTTTCGTCTTCGCTGTCGGATGTGTCGTCCTGATCGCTCGAGCTCTCGCTCGCGTCGTCCGTGTCGCTGTCTTCGACTGGAAGCACCGGATTGCCGTCCTTCCATCCGCGTAGTAGCTCCAGGACCTTGAGCTGACTGTGGAAAGCAGCCACCTGCGTCGGCGTCTCCCCAAACTGTTGACACTCGCGTTAGTGTTTGCACCACCATTGATGCCGCAGCAACGAACTTACAGCATTGGGCTTGTCCGGGAGGGTAGAGTCACTCTGCTGGAGGATGTTGAGCAGCAGGTTGGTGTTCCCGTGCATCGCAGCGTAGTGGATCACAGTCATTCCTTGCGCCTTCCGCACGTCCGAGCATTAGTCAAGCACGACGCCTCCACCGCAGGACGACAACACACTCACATCCTGGAGTGACAGATTAGCGCCAGCGTTGACGAAAACCATCCCATGCTGATGCAGGCGCGGCCCAGCCTCCATGCACAACATTAGCACCGTCTGGCCAAACACCTGCGCGTCAAGGTACCCGTTAGCCTCTCTCGCTCGTTCACCCCTTCGCATCGCAGCCAAGCCGGCGACACTGACATTCCGCGCATCAATGTCGGCGCCGAGCTCGATGAGCGTCTCTGCTGCGCCTCGGTTCTCGCCAACGACGGTCAGCATGAGCGGCGTGGTGCCCCATCGATCCTTCACGTTGACGTTGGCGCCGTACTTGGCGAGCAGCCGCACGATGTCGAGGCTGCCGACGCGGCTCGCCCAGTGCAGCGGCGTCCAGCCGTCCCTCTTCACGGACACGCCAATGAGTCTCCATGCAATCCACAAGTCATTTGATGCAGTGGCGCTCGCTCGGTAGTGCAGCTTACGTCCTTCATGCCGAGACTGGCACCTTTCTTGAGCAGTACGTGGCAGATGCTCGTCCTGTTGAGCGTGCAGGCCCAATGCAGTGCGTTGCGCCCATCCGAGCCGAGCGCGTTGATGTCCACCTTGTTCGCGATCGCCGACAGAATTGCGTCGACGTTGTCTATGGCGGAGTATGAGCACCAACCGAGTGAGCGTACTGCGTGAGTCTGTGCGGCAGGGACAGCAGTAAACCATGCCTGTCTTCGCTGCGAGCGTGAACCCGTCGGCGATCCGATTCGCCCTCTTTGCCTCCTGCAGTCATTCACACCTTGTCAGACCTGCTTTGTGGGCCGCTATAGCTTGTGTTGACAGCATGGCGTACGCTGTACGAGTGTGTGAGACGCCAGAGGCAGAACGAGGCCGCGGCGAATGGCACTGCCGCCATGGCCGTCTTGTGGGCCACGCCGGACGTGATGCATGTGAAGGTGGTGATCTGCATGGTGGCGCGGCAGCTCGTGTCGTACTCGTTCACCATCCGCTCCCACTCGACGACGGCGGGCAGGAGCGTCACGAACGAGCACAGGGAACAGACAACGGGCGTGACGAGCGTCGTCTCCTTGCCTTCGCCGTCCCAGGTGGGCGTCTTGATGCCCAGCGCGGCCATAACGCTGAGGATGAGGCTCGTCAGGGCCGCCATCACCGCAACGACCACCAGCGCCCGAGTCGCTTCAGCTTTCCCTTGACACCATGGGTCGCTGTCCGCGATGGTTGGCAGCGCACTGCATCGATCGAGAACGTAGTCAGTCAGTCACTCACATCGGACTCCATCGAAGGACGCCCGCTGCAAGAGTGCACACATGGAGCGCTCCGCACCAGTATGTGCGGTACAGCGTGAACGGCTGCTCAGCCCCCGACACGGCCGCGCTATCGACCGACAGCCCGGCATTGATGAGCTTGTACTGCACACCCGTTCCCTGTCAGCATTGTCCGCATCGACCGTCACGTCACTCCTCGGCCTCAGCTTGTCCGTCGAGAGCGTCGGGCCAGTCACCGAGCGCACCGTGAGCAGCCACAGCCCGATGTCGACCGAGTTGACGGTGTCATGCGCCCAGCGCGGGCCGGCGCACGCCGCGAGCAGCAAGAAGGCGCACGTGGCGCTGGCGAGATTCCCTTGGACACCCACAAGGCGTCAGGTCAGCCCCTCTCTCGACCGCCCAGAGGCGCATGCGCATGTTCGAGGCGGCGACAGAGACGAGGGGGGAAGCGAGCGAGGGGATGCGTCCGACCAGAGCGAGCCTGGCGCCTTACCGAGCAGGAAGGGCACGCGCATCTTGGGGGCGGATGTCGACGCCTGGAGGTGTGCCATCGTGAATCTTGCCACTTCAACGCGCAATGTGACCAACACTCTGGAGAACGGGAGCGACGCTTTGCGAGGTGTACTGTAGGCGAAGGAAGTAAAGGGCCGGGGGTTCCGAATCTGGGCGGAATGAGTGGGTGTGGTGGTTTCTTCGGAGATTCGATGGGCATAGTGACGCCAAGTGTGCCGCAGCTTCTATACCTTTGAAGAGGTCGCCAGTGCGATGCATCGATTGTGGGAGGCTTTGCTGCTTGTGGTTCTTTTTTGCAGGAACGGGGACGAGCACGCGACAAGCCCAGTCTTCGGTTTGCGCGCTTGTGATTGGCCAACTCGGTTGCAATCCTCACACCTATGAATCGCCGGAGATTCAAGGGTGCTTCATCTTATGTTCTATACAGGTGACTTGAACGACGTCGAATCTCCGGCACAAAAATGGCGTCCCACGTCGCACCGGGGATTTGCGCGCCAGCCCATACTGAGTCTTCATAGTTTTTCTTTTTCCTCGTTGTCGAATCTCCTCGTGGGCCTGGCGCCAGTGAGCCAGCCGGCCCAGTCAGGAAAAGAATCCCGAGCCCCCAAGTCAACGTCCACACTCAACACGGGGCATTTCCCGCGGCGAAGAAAGGGCCCAAGGTGTCGAGATTCGATCCGCAGCACCGCGGAATCCGCCGCCACTAGCCAGTCGTCCTTCTGCTTCTTCTTCTCCCCCCGCACCGGCCGGTCCTCATTCCGCCTTTCGCGTCCTCCCGACCGCTTCCCCGCTTCTTTTCGACGGCCATGAACGTGCTCGACATGCTGAGCCCCGCGGCCGATGAGGCCCCCGTGCTGTGCCCGCCGTCGCCGGCCATGTCGACGGTCAGCAGCGCGTCGTCCTCGGCGTCGTCCTCGACCTCGGAGGAGGCCAAGCGCGGGTGGGTGGCGCCCTTCCTGCTGCACCTGCACCAGATGCTGCGGCGCGAGAACCCGCGCGTGATCCGCTGGGCCGAGGACGGCAAGGCGTTCGAGATCCTGGACAAGGAGGCACTGACGCACCAGATCCTGCCGCGCTACTTCAAGAACAAGAACTTCGCCAGCTTCCAGCGCCAGCTCAACTACTTTGGCTTCCGCAAGTGGAGCAAGGCGCGCGCCGCCTTCCCCACCTACAGCCGCGAGCACTTTACGCGCGACAACTACGACGACATGGCGCTTGTCAAGCGCCAGAGCAAGAAGTCGCGCAAGCGCAAGGCCTCGACCGCCAGTGACGAGCAGGAGCCCAGCAAGCGCCCCGCCTCGCAGACCTATTGGGCCTCCTCGGACAAGTGCAAGCCCATCCTTCCCCGCCCGGAGGAGGGCGTCTCGACGCCTTCTCCCGTGGTGGTCTCTGCCTCCGCGGAGGTGTCCCTGATGCCGTCCATGTGGCTCCCGGCCCGCGGTGTTGGCGCTCCGTCGGCGCCGCTCCCGTCCCTCTCGGCCATCTCGGCCATCTCGCCGACCCGGAAGGTGGCGAGCTCGTTCAAGCTCCCGTCCATCCACGAGCTGCCGTCGCTGTCGAGCGGCTTTTCGCCGCTGGGCGCCATCCGCCCTCGCCTGATGGCCTAAATGTGCAGTGCTGTAGCCCCCATTTTATTTATTATAAGCCCACGCAATGCCCACATCCTCCACCTCACACGTTGATCCACATCAAATCTTCTCCGTCTGCATCTTGCCCATGCTACATTGCAGCCCATGCCTTCGCAACGTCCTGACGAGATAAACACTCAGCTCGTGAAGATCTCCCCGTAGAAGTTGACGATCTCGGGCCTCTGGCCCGCTTGCTCGCGGATGCCGTTGCTGACCGCGAACTTGTACGCGAACTTGATGGCGGTCACGAGCAGTGTGATTGCCGCCTGCCCATGCCGTGACGCATTCAGGAACGCATGGTTGAGCAAAGAGTAAACGGCGTACACGACATTCATGAGCAGCACCACGGCGGCCCATTCCTTGAGAGCTGCACGCGCCATCGGGGTATCTCGGACATGTTTCCCAGATACGACTGCTAGTGACGCCATTAGCACACCCAGGAACACAAGGCTCACCAGGGTGATATTGAACGGCACGGGGAAGCCGATCAAGTTCGACAAGATGTAGCTGGCAGACTGGATGACGGCCGTCACCATCACCGTGACAGCGAACACTTGAATGCATGAAAGCCGCAGTATGGGAACGGCCGCCTTGTGCAGCTCGATTAGACACACGCAGCAGACGGCACTCGAGACGGAGGAGGTGCACCAGAAGGCGAGGTTGTCGTCGGCCCCCGCTGATGGCCGGTTCAAAGTGACCGAATCTAGCAGCAGGTTGATCGCGAGACATGGCAACGGCGTGACCACGAGCACTAGCACGATCCGCCAAGTGCCGAGCACTGATGCACTGCTGAAGCTGTGGAGAAGGCGCAGCCGCTCGACCGAGTACTCCCCCTGGAGCTCGACCTGCATGGCGGTCCAGAAGCGACCCGCTGTCGAGACGCAGTCGCCAGCCATGACGCTGCCAGCAGGCCCTCGCCGGCGAGTGCGTGCTCTGCAGCGAGCCTGACGGACAACACTCGACGGCCAATAATAGCCGCACAATGTTGAAGTGAAGTGATGGTGTCGGATGGGTCGGGTGGGTCGGGTCGGGTCAGATTGAGGCAAGCCCGTCACGGGTTTCAACCCACAACTCGACGATCTCCCACACACACGGGGCGGGCAGGATACCTAAAGCAAAGACTCGACGTGTGGGGGAAGATGGCGACGCGCGCGCGGGTCGCTCGCGTGCTGTGCGTGTGGCTGGCGACGCTGATGCTGGCGCTGAGCTGGGGCGGCCTACCGGCGCGCGCGTTCATCGTGACGCTGGACGCCAAGCAGGAGGACTGCTACGTGGAGTACGTGCGGCAGAAGCGCACGGCGTTCATGCGCGTGGGCGTGCTGTCGTCGGCGGACAAGTACGACGTGCGGCTGCGCGCGTTCGGCCCGTTCCGCGAGGCGCCCGTGGCGGGCGACATGCGCAAGAACTTCTTCGACCAGATGATCACGACCGAGCGCGACGAGTCGAATCAGAACCTGCAGCACAACGGCTTCAATTTCAAGTCGGAGCACCGCGGCGGCTGGTACAAGTTCTGCGTGGACAACTTCCACTCGTCCAAGAATGGCAAGGTCGTCGAGTTCTACACGTCCTTCGACATGACGGATGAGAATGACTTTGCCAACGAGGACATGCTCGAAGCCGCGACGCGCCAAGGTGCGGTATTCCTCAGGAGTTGACGCTCGCGGTCGCTCTGCTAACGCTGGCTGTGGAATGTGACGCCCGACCAGAGCACATTGAAGGCGTCGAAGCCTCTCTGGAGCGCCTCAAGACGCTGCTGGACCTGATCCGGCACGAGCAGGACTACTACCGTGCGCGCGAGCACCGTCACCGCCAGAGTGCGTGCGGCTGTCCTTGCGTGGTCGGTCCATCATGATGTGAATGGCAGTCTCTAACCGGACGCGTTGTGTGTGTGGCTTCTGCAGCGATCGACAGCAACAACGCGCGCATCATGTGGTACACGACGATGGAGATCGTGACGCTCGGCGTGCTGTACGGCTTCCAGGCCTTCATCCTGCACAAGTGGTTCAGCGACCGCGGCTTCCTCGCCAAGCGGCAGTGGGTGTAAGTAAATCCTTCGCTCCGCTCTTCGTGGCCTGCGCAGCGAGGATGCAGGGCTGTGTCCGATAGGGATCTCAAGAAAACGACCGGGTAATGCATGAGTGCTTTCCGCTGTGATTTAGTGTGCCGACGATCACTCCATTTGGCTCGAGAACACTTCAAGATCTCGCAGCATCAGCTCGCACTGGGCTCTGAGCGCGTCGTCACCGGGCGTCGCGGATGAAGCGACGCCGACGCGGAAGGGTGGGGACAGTGACGCGTTCGGTCGGACGAGCACGTAAAACTCGGTGAGGTGATGCGCCGCTGCGACCTGGTAGCAGCCTTGCTCGGCCGTCCTCATGGCGTCCAGTGGACTGAGTCGCAGCGCGAGTCGGAGCGCTTCCAGCGTCACGTTCGCCGACTCGACCACCTCCAGCTTGGCCAGATCCACCGCGTCCCGCCCCACCGGCTCGAACGCGCAGTCCTCGAAGAAGAACGCGCGGAATGGCACGCTCTTGGCCAGAGGCTGCTGCGTCCCTGGGCTCTGCAGGGTCAACTGGATCGTTCCGGACAGGCTCACCCAGCGATCTCCGTGCTTGTCGACGGGCACAAGCAGCTCGCGCTCGTCGCCAGGGGCGAGCGCCTCGAGCTGCGTCCAGAAGAGGTCGGCGTGCTCCCCGTCCAGGCGCACGGCGACGCCCAGCGCGGCGACGTGGATCTGCGAGGCGTTCGTGAGGCGCAGCCGCAGCGCCGACTCGGACGACACGAACGCGCACGCGGCCTGCAGGTTCTGCAGCAGCGCCGCCTCCATCACGTCGTTCATCATCTGCATCATCTGCGCGCTCTGCTCCAGGCTCTGCCCCACGCGCTCGAACACGGTCGCGAACGACTGCTGCATGCCGCCGGCAAAGTTGTTCAGCATAGCCGCCATGTCGTCCATGGTGTCCACGATAAAAAGTGTCGTTGTCGTGGCGGGAGTTGTGAATAACGGGTGTTTAAAATCCAGCACCTTGATATTGTTCTACTATTTGATTTGTAAAAAATAGTGTCCCGTGTCCCGTGTTCCGCATTTGCATGTCGCGCGAAGGTCGCGTGAATCCCCGCCGCTACCAACCACCACATCCCAACCCGCCGTTTCATATGCTGTTCGCGAGGTTTTCGCCCTTTCGCCATGTCGCCCGACTGTCCTGAAAGGGCGTCTCGTATGCTGTTCGGCAGGATTCTCTGCCTCAGGAAAGGGCAGCCGCCACGCACCCCCGAATCCAAACTCTCACTCATACATTTCGTGTGAGACCAAGAGAAGCAGCAGCCAACAGCCAGAAGCCGAGGAAGAAGCAGCCAGAAGCATGGACAGCGGCGGATCCTGGAGACGCGGCAAGCCGCAGACCAACGGCGCAGAGGCGCAGCACCCGGTCAAGCGCGTGGGCGGCGCGAGCGAGAGCGGCGAGCCGCAGGAGCGCAAGAAGCGCGCGCGCCGCGGCGGCCGCCGGAAGCAGTCGGGGGCCGGCAACGGCACGGCCGCTGAGGGTGGAAAGCCTGCGACGGAGGACTGGGAGGTCGTGGATGTGGAGGAGTCCCCCGCTGGCGCCGCAGAAGCCGACGCGGCCCCACGCCCGGAGCCGACTACCATGGACCACTTGTCGGACGTGCTCTTCTCCTCGCTCGACATCTCGGACAAGACCAAGCGCGCGATCGTGGAGGACCTCAAGTACGAGCGCCTCACGCACGTGCAGAACGAGACGTTCGAGCATATTCTGAACCGCAAGGACGTGCTGGCCAAGGCCAAGACGGGCAACGGCAAGACGATCGCATTCCTGCTGCCGGTGATTGA
>JAADYF010000585.1:0-17583 GCA_023338175.1 Phytopythium delawarense
GAGTTCGCGCTCGTTAGCACAAATGCCTTATTTCAACCAATCACATCTCCCACATATCTAAACAGCGACCGCTGATTCGTAAAATTGACGGAGATTCGGCCTCAAACGTGGGGGGACGATCGAACCTGTCGCGGAGTGTATTGAGGGTAGGGTAAATGGATGGGCAGAGGTACCCCTCACGCAAAGACGGGGCGGCATGGGTTACGCGGCTCTGTGATTTCCTTGATTCGATAAGCCAGTTGGAAATGGCGAACGTAACCCCGTGTCCCGCCGCGCAACCCATGTTGTTTTCACTCGCGCTCACTATGACAGTGACGACCCGCGTACCCGTTGTACCCCTCCCACCGACACCACCTTTTCCTCATCGTCCGTGATCCAGCGGGAGCGAAACAACCGAAAGCGCCGGGCCGACCGGTGCGTCGCCGACGGGAAGGAAGCGCGAGCGTCTCGCAGCGCCCAGGACGCGTCCAGGGCCCTCGACGGCTCAGCAGCAGGAGCAGGCGCGCAGCTTCCGCGCGAGCCGCCCAAGTCGCCAGCGCCGGCGCCGGGGGACGCGCGCGATGGCTCGCGGCGCCAGCAAGCGGCCGAGCGGCCGCGCGGCCGTGTTGGCGGCCGCTGTCGCCTGTGCCGCGATCCTGAGCGAGGCGGACGCGGCGGGAAGCACGAGCGGAGACGTCGTGAGCGCCGAGTTCGTGCTGAGGCGGAGCAGCAACGCGTCCACGGCGACGGCGGACGTGATCCAGGTGGCCGTCGAGCTGGACGGCGAGGCGCAGCAGGAGATCGCGCTCGACCCACAGGAGACAGCGCTGTGGAACCTCTCGAGCTGGACCAACGTGCTCACGCAGCTGAAGAACGCCGTCGTGAACAACGACCTGGCGCTGGACGCCGTGCAGATCGACGTGCGCTTCAACGAGACGGCGCAGCCCGCGCAGCTGTACGTCTCTCCTTTCTCCTTAGCAGGTGGCGAGACTTCCAGGACTTACGAATAGGTGGCGACCGTGGCGGCACATGCAGGCACCTGATGCTGGACGAGCAGTGGGAGTACGGGCCGACGCTCGCCTTCTCGAACGGCTCGCTCGCCGGGCTCACGCAGCTCTCGGCATTGTACGTTCGCCTCGTCCGTTCGTCCATCGGTAGTCGCTGGGCCACTGCTGACCGCCCATGCGATGGTGTCCCTCCGCCAGATACGTCACCGGGTTCAACATGTCGGTCTCGGACGCCACCTGGCTGCCCGAGGGCGTCTACCTCGACCAAATGTGCGTCTCGGCCGCGCTCGCTGCCAGCACTGGCTCACTACTGACGCTACGGCATGGTCATTGATCGGCGCAGCATACTGGAGAGCGTGACGCTCACGAGCTTCGACGTGGACGCGGGCGCCAACATCTCCGACTTGTGAGTCCATCCTCTTCAGGCATCTCCCTCTTTCAATGTCTAACCGGAGCTCACCCCCATGGGATTGCATTGCACCAGCGTCATCCGCAACAGCAACGTGTCGGCGTTCCCGACCGCCGTCCTGGAGCTCGACTCGCCCGTCGCCAAGATGTGAGTTGCGACTGACGCAACCCATTCGTTTCCCTGGCTGCTGATATCTCAGCCACTGACGGCCGGCCGTGCTCTCCGCTGCAGCATCCTCGAGTTCAACAACATCTCGGGTCCCATCAAGCTCACGACCAGCCAAGTGTCGGTGCTGGAGGACCTCGACGTCGTGGCCAACAGCAACACGATCGACCCGACCACCTCGTCCGAGTGCAAGAAGACTGACACGGTGCACGGACTCACCATTTGCGTCGTCTGTAAGTCCCTTCCTCCTCCGTTGCTGTTATTATCCATGATTAACCTCTCGTACGTGTCTCGTGGCTTTGGCACGCGCAGCGAGCGAGCTCGGTGATGGATTCACAACCCCCACGACGGACTCAAGCAGTGACTCGACTCCCATTGCGTCGGACTCAGACTCCGAGGCGAGCAGTACAGACAAGTCGACCCCGCTCACGGCTAGTTCGTCGTCGTCGAGCAGCAGCGGGATCTCCACGGCGGCGATCGTGCTCGCGTGTGTGTGTGCTGGAGTTTTGGTGGTGGGCGCCGCGTTCTTCCGCAAGCTGAAGGAGCGCATGAACAAGTTCTCGTCGGACCAGTCGGACCAGCTGACATTCTCCTCCCAAGGAGCGGCGTTTATCTCCCCACGCGACAACGACCTTCACAGGGAGAACAACCCTGCCAGCACCGACGAGCGTCCCACTGACGCGTCTGTGGCTGCAGTGGCAGCCAAGGCGCCGAATGAGGCCGGCATCCTCCCCGAGTTCGACCTCGGGCTGGACAAGGTGACGCCGCAGAAGAAGATGGGAGCGAACGGGCTGTGGCGCGCGACGTACGGCGACCACAAGGTTGTCGCGCTCAAGCTCAACCCGCGCGCGCTGCACCTGTCGTTCAAGAAGCTGAACGCTGCGCTCGCGACCTACGAGCCGCTCAAGCACCAGAATATCGTGCAGTTCCTCGGAGCGTGCCTCACGTCCATGGACGACGTGCTGATCGTGGTGGAGCTGCTGGAGAAGGGAAGGCTCCGCTCCGTGCTGGCAGACACCAAGACGGAGCTCTCGTGGTCGCAGCGGCTTCAGATGGGCGCGGACATCGCCGCGGGCCTCGCGTTCCTG
This sequence comes from Phytopythium delawarense, assembly GCA_023338175.1. Taxonomy (NCBI): domain Eukaryota; phylum Oomycota; class Peronosporomycetes; order Pythiales; family Pythiaceae; genus Phytopythium; species Phytopythium delawarense. Next base: position 2,649 of record JAADYF010000585.1, read on the forward strand.
CGCCAGAGCACCCCTCCTGCCCGGATCTCGTACCACCTGACGACCAAGAGTGTGCTTTGCAGTGCAGAACTCGCGTGCAAGCTGGACGTGTTCGATTACGCCGAGGCGATGCGCGACTCGAGGACACCCGTGATGGCGTTCGGCGACGGCGACATCGTCTCCCGCGCGCCGGAGCTGCTCCGCGGCGGCGAGCTCACGGAGGCCGCCGAGGTGTACGCCCTTGGCGTCATCCTGTGCGAGCTGTCGATGCGCCATCGCGTGTTCGACGATGTGCTAGAGGACAAGGGGCCGACCTTGGGCGACATCTTCATCGCGCAGGAGGTGGTGGCCGGCCGCTTGGCGCCAGAACCAGCGAGCGACGCGCCCGACGCACTCCAAGATGCGGCCGCTCGCTGTGTGGCCCGCGAGCCGTCCGAGCGTCCGACCGCCGCGGACGTCTCGCGTCTACTCTCTTCAGCAGTTGGTAGCGTCGAGGAGCCGGCCGGGTCTCCCTCCCCCTAGTACCCGGCCGTTGCCGCCGTGGTGCTCGTCCGTGCCGTGCAGTGGCGTGACCGCCGATGGAATAGTATATTTCCCCCTCAGTTCACGTACTCCACCGTGTCTTTCGTGCCCGCGGGTCGCGGGTCGCAGACCTGGCGCTTACGGCTCGACAGGCGTCCACGGGAGCTCGTGCAGGCGGTCGGCAAGCTGCTGGTACGGAAGCGCGCGCTGCTCGGTGGTCATCGCGGCGCGGCCGCTCGAGCTCGGCAGCACCCACACCTCCGAGTCGGCGACGAGTTCGCGAGGCCAGCGCGTCGGGAGCCGCGTCTGCTTGCCGTACGCGTCGACCTGTGCGTGCGTTCGCCGTCCATTGTTAGTTCGGGGCGTCGATGGCGGTCGTCGTGCGAGGAGTCCGCCACTTGCCTTGGTCAGCGGCGGAGTGAACAGCCAGCTGAACTGCCGCTTCCCCGAGAAGGCGACGAGCATGGGGGCGTGCGGTCGCGAGCACTCGTCGCGCGAGCCCTCGTTGCTGTTGTCGCCGCTGTCGAACGCATCGGTCGAGTGCTCGGCGGCGCACACTCGGTGCGCATGGAGCCGCAGGCGCTGGAAGAAGCCGTCGCGCCACCTGGACACTGCGAGGTGCGCATGACAAGTCACGACGACGTTAGCGGCTTGTCGGACACTAACTATCCACACCGCCACGGACAGCTCAACGCACTCGTCTCCTTGCCGTACTTGGCCGCGTCGTTCCCTGGCTGTGGCTCACGCATTGACACAATGAGCATTGCGACGCTGCCTGTCGACGCAGTCATGGACAACGAACGAACCTCTAGCCCGATAGAGGTGAACCCGACGCCAATCAACGCCGGGAGGCGGTTCTGCGATGCGATCAGCGCGTCCGCGGGCACGATGCCGCGCCACGACAGTGTCGACAGCGTCCCGCTCAGCAGACTCCACATGCGGTTCGTCGGGTTGCTGTCCACGACCCAACAGGGTGGGCTGACTCAGTTGCGAGGGGCGATGCCATGCGCGAGGAGGGGCACGAACCTGTACGAGTATCCGCCTAGTACACCGACAGGAAGGTAGTGGTTAGGACCGACAGTGAGGAGTGCCATGGCAAGTGCAGACGCGCGCTCACTCTGCCAGGCGTGGTCGGACGGGTTGTGGCCGACGACGAGTAGCCGCAGCCGCCGCTCCGGGCAGTGCTCGCACGCGCGCGACTGCTCGAAGCAGTCGTCACAGATGGCGTGCCAGCGCTCCTGCCACTTGACTGCCGCCGCCCGGTCGTTCGCGTCCGGCTTGGGCCGCTTGGGCTCGCCTTCGCTCTTTGCATTCACGACACCGATGGGTTGAACGCGCACAATGTGATGAGCGCCGATGCTCCTCGAGCGTCTGAGAGGATAGGAATGCCGCGCCACCTTGACAGCCACCAGAGAAGATGACAGCGGCGAGGTCACCGCCTCGTCGCCGCCGTCATTGTCGTCGTCGTCGCCGTCGTCGCGCGCGCGCTTGGCGCCGAAGCGGAAGCGGTCGAACATGCCGCCGCGATCTGCTGGTCTGTTGGTGATGATGTCCATCATTTGGAAACCTGCAGAACCTGATGCACCGCCTTGTGAATGGAGCCCCAAGTTGAAGCGGCGCGCCGGTTGGTCATTCGAGTGCGTCGCTCTCGCCATGAGCCACCGGCGGCAGGACGAGCAGGAACGCGGCGTGCGCGCGGACTCTCCGACCAACCAGCTGCGACTGTGGCACAAGCAGCGGCGGAGGAAGTGCACGCCGCCAGTGCTCGCTCCTGTGCGTCGACTCGCTGATTCGAGTTGGCTGGAGCGATTGCTGCTTGGGCCGACGAGCTGACGGCCACACATGCGTGTACTCGCGGCAGATCTCTGCCTGCACTGCCCAACAGGACTGGAGCGGCGAGAGACGCGATGCGGCTGTGGCCAAGCAAATGCAGGGTTCGTTCACGGTTCAGCGGGTCGTCGACGACTTTGTCAGCGCGGCTAGCGCTGGAGACGGCGCCAAGGTGGCGCAGTACCTGCGCACAGGCATTCCCGTCGACCGACTTCACAGCGTAAGTTGGTTGCTTCGGTCTTTACTGGGATCAATACCCCATTAATGGCTGGTTTGTTGCTCCTACAGCTGTTGAGGTACAATGCGCTCCACGCGTCGGCTGCGCTCCGGACCAGCGACATCGCGTGGCAGCTTCTTGAGGCCGGCGCGGATGTGGACGCGCAGACGCAGGTGACCAATGGTCGGAGTCCACTTGCTTGTGGTTTGGTAGTCTTTTGACCATGCCATTCTACGCCTTGATAGGACCACGAGACAGCGCTCCACCTGGCTGCACGCTACGGATCGTTTGAGGTCGTGAAGGTGCTGCTTTTCCATTCAGCCGACAAGCGCGTCGTCAACAATGTGAGTGCGAACACGAATACTGAGATTGAGCGCTTCGTTCGGTGTAACTGGAGTCGGTTTGCTGCTGTGGCGTGACGTTCGATCGAGAAGAAAGGAATGATACCGATGGAGGTCGCGGCCGATGTTCAGAACCACAAGCTGCAGCGACTGCTAGAGCGTAATGTGGACAAGCTCGCGCGGTAAGAATCCAACCACTGCTTGCTAATGCTTGCTTGCTCTTGTATTAGCACCTCCAGATGCGCCAGTTGCTCTCACCGCTATCGAAACATCTCCAACTGCGTTGGTTATGAGATGGAGTACGGCTGGTGCCCTTCCTTCTCCATGTCTCTTCAAGATTTCCTGGATGCAGGATGGCGCCGACGACGCCAATTGGACCGAGCACGAGTGCAGCGAGCTTGTCTACCGCGTTACCAACTTGCTGCCTGCGACTGATTACCACGTACGAGTCACGGCCGGGAACCACCTCATTGGATGGAGCCCAAGCTCATCGCCTGCCGTGTTCCGCACAGCGAACGATGTGCCAAACTCTGTCGCGGCACCGAAAGTCACCGAGGTGGGCAGCACATTCATGAAGTTAGACGTCAAGCTGCCTCGGGAGAACGGGACACCGATATCGCGCGTCGCACTTCAGTGCCTTTGTCGAGGCGGGGCCTTCGAAACACGCGATCCCAACGCAGAATCGGGTCCAGATCTGTCTGCAGCATCTACAGGCCGATCAGAGAGCTGGGATACACGAGTCTGGAACTTGGATCGGCCTTCCAGCAGCAATCCAAGCGAAAGTGCTGATGACGGTTCAAGCTCAAGCAGAAGACCCGTCCGAAAGAAGGGTGAGACGATAGAGCTCGTGGCCACTGGGCTCACTCCAGGTCAGATGTACGTCTTCCGTATCAAGGCATGCAACGCGAACGGCTGGTCGATCGATGGAGAAGTTAGCGACGGAGTCTCGACTGCACAATGCCCGCAAATCATGGCAATCACAGCGAGAACCATGACGCTTGCGTGGACAATGGCGATCACCAACGCCCAGTCAGCTGACATTTACCGAGTTGATACGCGTCTCGACAGGAGCGAGCAGTGGAACACCGCGGCGAGCATTGCGAAGGGTGAAACGTGTGTTGTGGAGGGCCTCGTGCCGTTTTCCTCTTATCTCTTCCGCGTTGTGCCACACTTTCAAGCCTCCGGGTGGGTAGATGTAGCGACGTGCGCGAGCTCCGCGCTGGCCACCACCCTTGCAGCTCCACCCGAACCGCCAATGAATTTCCGCGTCGTCGAGAAAGCATCACAGTCGATCGCCGTCTCGTGGAGTCTCCCGAGATGCAATGGGCACGGCGTTGCGAGCTACACACTGGAGGTTTTGGAGCAAGATCAAGGTCAAGAGAACTCCGAGCACCGATTATCTGCTGGTGGTAACGAGTGGCGAGTGGTGAACGACGCGATCCCCGTATCGACCGAGATGTTCACTCTCACTCAGCTGTCGAGTGGGAACGCGTATCGCATTCGCGTCAGTGCAAGGAACGCGCTTGGTTTGGGAGAGTATACTGAGCTACCGCAAACCGTCTGGACGCACTGTAAGCATCCATACTTGCTCAACGCTATCGCAGCTGATGTGCGCGAAATGATTGACGACTTATACGTGTGATGAGTAGCTTTGTCTTCTCCAAGGGCCCCGCAGTGCATCGGCAAGACAAGCTGCTCACTCCAAATAATGTGGGAAGATCCTGACGAGAGCGGTAAAAGTATCGACGAAAGCCACGTCTCGATTGCCGAGTCAAAGGAGCGATACGAGTTGCAGATGTGTCAGCTGGAGATAGGAGCTGTTTCCTTCGTCGCACTCGAGCAGCAGCATGCGCGATCGGGTGGATGGACCACAATCGCGACCGATATGATCGATCGAGTAGCACTTGTATCGGACCTGCTGCCGCTGCGTTATTACTGCTTCCGCGTCCGCGTCTACCTCATCGACAACAACAGACAAGTGAGTGCGACCACCGTTAGCAAGGGCGAGTTTGCCGCCATACCAGCAATCACCAGCGCGTTCAGCAAGTCAAGTCAGCCGATTCAGACGCTGCGGCGGTGTTAATCGACCTGCTCGCTTATGAACCTGCTTCGCCAAGGTTCATGGGTTTGTTTATTCAGGGAAGATGCCGACTTCGACGGCGGGCGCTTCAATCCTTACAATTGCTTCAGACGCTCTCCGAAATGATTCAAGATGCTGTCAAGGACTTCCTCTGGTCGATTGTCCTCGATCCTGCCCGTGAATTGCACAAAACTCTTAGGCCCGCCGTACTTCTCGAGTAGTGTCATCGTATGAGAAGGCATAAAGAAGTCCTTCTTCGTCGCGCAAGTGAACAAACAAGGCAGCGAGAAGTGTGGCACCACATCCAGCAGCCGCACGTCACGAAGGTTGTAGCCTCCAGCGCGTCCGATCGAGTTGGTCAGGAGCTTTTGGACTATTCAACAGGAGCATTTATCGGTCCGGTCAGTCTCTTCAATCCGAGCAATGAGGCAAGCAAACAACCCAGTACGTACTTCCAGTGACCATCGGGCCAGGGATATACAGGCTCCGGCGCTCCGCGCTCTGGCTGATCATGGTCAGCATATCCCAGATCACTTGCTCCATATCTCCGTAAGCGCTGTCGGCAGCCAAGGCGAAGACAAACGAGTCGTCCTGGGATACCCCTGGGTGCTTTCCTGTGTGCAACATAAAGCACAAGCGTCACGGAGATGAAGACACAGCGTGAGTTCCTGTGAGCCCGACGAATGCTCCAAATCGCTTGTAGACATACCGTTGGAGTCCTTCCGTAGGAATCCTGTCAGTCGAACGCTTGCGTCACGGATAGACGGTGGAGATGTGCCTCCATTCTTGCTCATCGCCTTGTGCTTCTCCGCCACCCGCCTCCGCATTAAGTCGGCGCATTCCGTCGGGTCTTTGCCCTCGACAAGCTCTCCGTCGACAGCGAGAAGCACAAAGTCTCCATTGTGTGCGCTGTACCTGCTCCACCGGAACGACATGCTTCCTTTCGGAGGCTGCCGCATGCACAGCAATTGGTGTGCCACCGCTCTGGGGTTGGAATCACTCGAACCAACAGAGTTCTCGGCAGTGCTAGCGACTGTCTTCGACTTGTCCTCCACAACGAGCAGGCTTTTCAGCTCGCGTGGTGCGACTTGCCACGTCTCATAGCGATACTCCAGCCGGTCACGGACGTACAGCATGGCGGCGACGGCGCCAATGTCGCGGCCCCACAACGCCACCCGCGAGGCGCTGCGCGTCGCATACAGGAAGTCCACCACGGCGCGCACGTCGTCGCGCTCAAAGTACCCGAAGGACACGCGGTCGCCGCCCGACTTGCCTGCGCCTGAAAAGTCGAGCGTGAACAGCGAGAAACCCGCGCGCAGCACGCGGTCCCGTAGATACATGCACTCCTTGCGCGAACTCGACATGCCGTGGAGGTAGACGACGCACGGCGGTGGTTCCGTGGCCGCCCGCGCGGCGCTCAACTGCCAGAAGCTGCACTCAAGCACCTCACCACGATCGTTGCGCAGCTGGAAGTCACGCCGAGCGACTTCACAGTCGGTTGTTGTCTCACTGCTGTCATCAGCGAGGGTCTTGACTTGCAGACGCACTTGTCGCTCGCCCAACTCTTCGAGCGCGTACTCGGCGCGCATGGGGCTGGCGACGGACTGCACGAGCTCCTCGTACGTGTCGGAGAAGACGCGCCACCAGGAGAGCAGCCCGGTCGCCTGCATGTCCGTGTGCTGCAGCTGCGCGTCCCATACACACCGCGTGAGTGGTGAGGGCCAAGAAGCTCATGCGAGAGCGAGAGGAGACGAACCCACCGCGTGCTCCAGCTCGCCGTCCCCGAAGATCTCCATGCCGGTCGACCCGCTGGCTGAGCTCCACGCAGATACACACAGCGGGTGGAAGGCAGGCCGTCAATCGTCTGAGGCCCTGGAACTCCCACCGTGAGAGACGTCGAGAAGCGTCAAGGAGCGTCAAGCGCAATGCTTCCCGGCTACTTCGTCTTCGGTCTCATCGTGACGAGGAGCTCCTTCAGAAACGCACCGTGTGCATTCGTTTAAGTTGATAATATCTGCCTTCAACGGATGTATAGCAGGATTTGTTAAGGGGAACAATGCAGCCAAATGACGATGACAACTTGAGCAAGTGACTTCAGACTGTCTCCAATGTATCTTATATCAGTTGACTATGTGGAATTACCCGGATTGTACTGAATGAACACGGAACTCGGTCGATGCACATCAAAGTTGAAAAGACTCGAATGGTGTTGTCCGTCCGTGTTTTCATCTCAAGTTTGAGCCTCCTTCGTTCATTGCTTTCGCTACGCCATGGATTCGACTTGCTGATCAACCCCACGTGTCTCCTCCAGCGGCATGTTCCATGTCGTCAAGCCGGCGAGTCTGGCTGCAGCACCGCTCGGTCGTCGTGCAGCGTTGCCTCGCCCTGGTGGTCCTGGACGATCCCGCCGAAGCGCTGGATGCACTCCACGTGCGGAAAGTAGTGCACTGTGAACACCGACCGGTCGTACGTCAGTACGTTGCCCACGAGGTTCACGACGCGGGTTGTCGCGTGGGCAGGAGGACCCCCGAACAGCGACTGTGGCGAGCGAGAAACCGTCGATGCGCGCGTGTAGACAAGCCCTTCCTCGACAAGCAACGACAGCGCCTCACGTGTGTCCTGCAGCGTCAATAGCCGGCCCATTTTGAGGTACACCTTGTCCTCCGCCACGCCCGGGCTCTGCAGGATGACCATGAGCAGCTTGCGCTGGATCTCGAACAGGAAGCGGTAGTTGGTGCTGCCGTCCATCTTGAGCCACGGGAACGACAGCGTGTCCTTCTCGTCCTCGAACAGCACGCGGGGTCTCGACTTTTTGCCGGTCGACGGCATCAAAGAGAACGGCCGTAGCAGCCACAAATCGCTGTGCTCCTTGACAACGTACCGCTGCTCAAAGTATGCGTTCACGCACAGCACCACGCCAGCATCGACCAGTGTGTTGATGCACCGCCCTACCCGCCCGATCGAAGTCGAGCGCAGCTCGCTGTGCCATCCGCCGGTATTGTCATCACCGTCTGCTCTGCCGTTCACATCCGCAGTTGCGGTGCGCAGCCTCTCCATGAGCACCGACAGCGTCAGGCCTTCCTCTCCGCTAGCCTTGACAATACGCACGACCACTTCTTCGAGCGCTTCCTGGAACTTTTTGCGGCGTTTGAATGGCCGAAACGCGACGGCGCCGAGACCGTCGTTGTCTTCGTCGCTCTCGAGGGAGAACGCCTCTAGCTCATGCAGAGTCTCCTTATCGGCCGACACGCCGCGCATCTGTGTCTCGACGTACCAGCTATCCAGCAGCACGGAGGCCTTGTTGGAGCTCACGTGCTTGGCTAAATGCGAAGCGAAGCCCAAGCCTCCTCGAAACGCCTTGGAGCTCAGAAGCTGGTCGTTGTCCTTGCCTTCAGGAGTGGCGTCCCCGGTGCCACCATCGTCCGGTACACCATCGCCCTCATCGTCGTCATCTTCATAGTCCGCTGTCTTCTCCATTTCAGCAAACGAAGTGTGGTGTGCAACCATTGAGCTGGTGCCAATGGTCAGGCTCACAAGCTCCAGCGCACACCGGCCAGGGCTGGCGTTGGAAGGGAACTCTTCTTCGTACGCTTGGTCAGCCGACGATATCAATAGGTGTCGCCCATCCACCCCGCCAGTGTCGCGTTCGCCGTTGTAATTCTCGAATGGGATTTCTTCCAGGGCAGAGGTGACGACACTTGCTTGCTCTGCGGCTTGCCGAAACAGCACCAGCGGGTACGAGAGCGTCGTGACCTTGAGCGAGTCCTGCAGTCGCTGGCTCATTGAGTACCCGCGTCCGCGCTCCTTCTCCGTGGCGCGAACGATCCAGTTCCGCAGCCACATGTAGCGCCAAACCGTGCGGATTTCTGACGCTGTCCAGTGCGAGATCAACTCCTCCGCGACCAGAGGATGGTACTCCTGCACCGGAGACACAATGATCATCACTGCCCTGCGGAACAGCGCCGTCATCCGCGTCGACCGGAGGATAGTAACTTCTTCATCAAACGCCGTCGACTGCCGGTGGTGCGCCACCATTGCTTCATGTTTCGCTTCCTCGAATCGTTGCTTGACAACTGGTTCCAGAAGTCGCTCCTTTAAACGCTTTTTGACGTCGATCGTTCGCTTGTTTAGTTTCCTCGCCAGTGCCACGAGGCCGAAGCCCGAGCGAGTCACTGTGTGGTTGCGGAAAGCAACCTCTTCTCTCCCTTGTTGCAGTCCCTGTGGGATCGGGACACGCCATCGACTCTTGCAATTGTCGATAAAGAGCTCGATAAGTCGGTGCTCATCGCTTTCGGTCCACGTGAGCGCAGCCCGACTGTTATCGCCCACACCGCGCACTTGGGCCTTGTGTTTCGCCTTCTTCTCCTTCCGCAGGGCTATCTTTTGCAGCTGATACTCGCGCTCGTTCGCGCTGTCGTCTTCTGCGCCGGTATCCCCGCTCATCATCGACAATTTCCGCTTTCTCGAGCGACGAGCAGTCGACACGATGCCGCCTTGCTTATCCACGATCGCTTTCCTCGGTATCAGCTTCTGTGATTTCGGGATCCATGCGAGAATGCGCATCATACGCTTGGCGCGGGTTTTGGCTGGCTTGGGGACCTCGCACACGGTCGGTTCATTGCGCCTCGGCTTCGGGACTTCCATCACCATTTCCTCGAGGCAGAGACACTCCAGCGCCTCCCAGTACCGATCGATGTCGTCCGCCGACTTGAGCTCGAACTGCAGCGGGATGCTCTCCGTGAAGCTGTACTCCTTCTCAGTGACCCCGACAAGCTTCAACGAAGGCAGGTCGTTGACTGAACGTGGCGCAGTGCCTTGTGGTCTTGCCCCAATTGGCGACGAGAACGGACCGTCGTCGCTATCTGAGTCGTCCAAGTAGATGCGAATGTGGTTGTTCAGGCGGAACAAACCGCCAAGAGCGTTGTCTTTGAGCGCCTGCGTCAACGCGCCATCGCGACCATCCGTGTACCCGGCCTGCAAGATCTTTGCCAGGTTCTTCATGCCGATCTGGTACGGCACGACCAGCTCGAGGTCCGCGAGCGTCCCCAGGACCTTCGAGGTGCGCTCCGACTCGTTGCTCCAAATCTTCTCCCGTAATGGTGCTGGCAAGGCACCAAACAGCCACTGCTTCTCGACCGCTTCCTCCACCGCCGCGAACTCGCTCGCCGACAGGATCGCCCCGCCAGAGAACACTTGGATATACAAATAAATAGGCATGGCGTGCAGCACCTCTTCACGTGAAAAGATGATCCCCTTCGACGGCCGGGGCGAGCTCTGGTGGGTTTTGGCGGGATGCTGAGCCGGGTCCGTGTCTTCACGGGCTGATGTTGTCGTCGCTGCAGGCGGCTGAACGATACTCTCTGCGCGAGGAACTTGTGGAGGACTATGAGCTTCCGGACCCCCCTGGTGCAGGAACGTCCAAATGTAGCGGTGAAGTGCCTTGCAGCGATACATGACTCCGTAAGCGAAGCCAAGCTTCCGGTACTGCTGGTTGTGGATGCCAGACTGCTTCTGGCTGACGAACCGGCGGATTCTGTAGCTGATCTCAAGTGGGGGCGGCTGACAAGCTGTCCCGTTCGCGACTTGATTCCCATTGGCAACCAACGCGCTCTCGACGGCTTCGTCTGGAGAATAGGCCTCCGATTTGCTGCCTGCCACAGCATCACCCTTTGTTGTTGGGGTTGGCGTCATTGATTTCGTAAGCTCATGACGAGAAGTGTCCGAGCTCACGAAGCCAAGGTCACTTGCGAGGTCGTTCTCGTCACTACCAACCGAATCAATCCGGACGACTTGGCTCTTGTCCGCGTTCTGCTGAATACGGCGGAGCCGCTCGTCACGACAGTAGTTCTGCACAAAGTTCTTGATGAACCGCTGATTGTGCTCATACCCAGGGAAAACGACGCAGCGCAATGCGCGGAACTTGGTCGAGACGTTCCGAGCGGGTAGCGGGAGCTGTAGAAGCCTCAGTCTCTTCTCCGTCTCCAAATCATTAGCAATGCGCAGGATGGAACGCGTGTCAACAACACCGATTGCACCCATGGATGCGGAGCTAAAATGGCTGGACAGCACGCGGCTTTCCCAACCAGCTCGATCAGCGGTGCTCCCGTTCCCCATTGCCCGCTCCATCCCAAACACACTTGCGCGTAAGGACGACAAGCTGATGATCTTCTCGCGCTCGAGCCGCTCCAAGATGTGCCTCCTCCGCAGTTCAAGCGTCGCATCAATCTCCGATCCACCAAGCGATATCTTGAGCGCCTTGTTGGCGCGAATTGTGAACACGGCGTCGGGTTTTGGGGACTCGTCCAGCTTCGAGGTCGTTGTGGAGCTGCCATTCTCGTCACCGGCAAAGGCGTCACTTGGTAGTCCGTTCATTTGATGCTCGTGTAGGCAGGAGGCACCAGACGCATCTTCACCAACCGTCTTTGACGTGTTCGCCATGGCATCCGCGTCGACAAACAAACGGAACGCTTTGTTCTTGCCCAAGATGATCGTCTCTGCCCTCAACCCATACGTGCCGGCCAAGACGCTGACTAGCTTGTACGGCAGCTTGCTGCCTGGGAGCACGATCTGGTTCCTCAACTCCACGATCGTCGCGCCGTGCGAGCCGCTGTCTTCAATCAAGCTGTAGATTTGGTTTAGCAGCCCCAACTCCACCGAGATCCCGCGGCGAGGCTCCGCGTTGTCTCCCGGGTCGTGACGTTGCCGATACCGCACACAGTTGAGGATCTTCGGCTCCAGACTCGTGCGCTTGGATGGCTGGAGAACCGCTTGGAACAATTCTAGCGGACAGTTCTCGTCGCGCTTGGTTTCTTGGATGATATGCGAGCGCAGCAGCTCCAGATGCCGCTTCTGCAGGTTCAAGTCTCTGCCCAAATCGGTTAGCACGGACGACTGGTTGGGCAGAGTCTTTAAGTACGCCTCGGCGGCGTCAGCCAGGATCCTCTTGGACTGCTCGTCGGACTCGAACTCTGCCGAGTCGTCGAACATCCTGGGCGAGAAGTCGTCCGCGAACCGCGGTAAGTGGACGATGTTCATGCGTCGCATCACTGGCCGCGACACGATCAGCATACGCTTGACCACCAGCCCGTACGAGATCAGCGTGTCGAGGCTGTTGTGCAGCTTCTTGATGGCGTTGTCCTGGCCCAAATTGGCCAGGTCCGTGATGGTCATTCCAGCCTCGCGCGCGCGCCCGACCTCCTCCAGAATCCGGAAGTGGTCGTCGCCCAGGTCCGCCACGATGGCCTTGATGGGGATGTTGAGCGCGCGATGCCGCAGCTCGTCGCTCGCGACGACGACGACGCGCTCTGCTGCTGCGCCTGACGCTTCAGTTGCCCTCGCATCTGCATCTGTTGCTGCGGTCTCTGCTGCTGTGTCATCGCCAACTAGTCTTTCATACGGCATCGCCTCCACAACTGCCTCGGGAATGTGCTCCCGCTCGAGCTGCGTCGTCGGCCCGCTGTCGGCTTGCTCTGTGCCTTCCATCTCCTCCTGCGTTGCGCCATCTTCTCCAATCGCGCTGTCACCTTCCGTCGCGTTCGGTCCTGGCAAGTTCGTCGCTGCAGCGCCCACCGCCACCTCGTTCTTGACGGCAGCCAGAGTCGGCCGCAGGTGGTCGTCCGCGTCCGCCGCGCGGTCTGCCGGGCGTTTGCGCTTCTTGCCCGTCCTCTCAGGCTGCGCCTGCGCATCCCCAGCGCGGGCCAGCACCGCCTCGCGCTTGACAGCCACGCGCCGCTCCACGAAGAAGCGCAGCACGCGCCGCTGCCGGCGCAGCAGCCGCCAGACCTGCGCGCGCACCTGCCGGTCGTCGCCCGGGTCCACGCGCGCGAGCACCGCGCCGAGCGCCACGCCCGCGCCGCCCGCGAGCGCGATCAGGTCCATGCAGGCGGCCGCCAGCTCCTGCGGCCGGGCCGGACGCGCGCGCTCCATCCCGTCGGCCGTCGGGCGCGCGCGCGAGCGAGAACCGACCGGCGCGAGCCTCCCCTTTGGCCGCTCGAGACGCCGTTGGCGCGCTTTCACTGGCCTTCCCGCGCTTTGCTCCCAGCGGATCAAAATAAGAGCGCGGGACACCGTGCTTTGGCACGATATGCAGCGTGTTCTGGTACAAAAGTGGTGGATTGTGTCACTATTCGGAGGCGATTCGAATGAATGGCTTCAACGTGTACCATAATGAAATTCTTCATCTCGCTGCCGCCATGGAGATACCAAGTGCTCACATTGAATGCTGCTGTGCGGTGGGAGTCGTCTGCGGTCTCGAGTCGGCGACCATTTTGTTATCAAGGTGGCGCCTCGCTCTGCGTCGCGTCGGGTATTTCCGACGAGAAGCCGCTTCGAGACGCGAGGCGACAGGCGCATTTTGGTGGCGGATAATGCCGGCGTGGCTGTGCTCCCTCCCGCCTGGACGTTCATCGACGAACTCACAGCAGTGGAGAAGGCGCTGGCACGACACACCCAATCGCAAAGAACGCCGACGAGCTTCAGAGCAAATCGAGCGAAGCGGCTGCCTTCACAGTCAGTTCTTCACGCCCCCTGCACCTCGATCGGAATCGAAAACCATCTTCACATCGTGATACCGGCCCAGCGGCAGATCCACGGACAGGTGCATGTGCCACGATGTCGACACCGGAGGCCTCGCTTCAGGACCTCAACGCCATCGCAAGGAGCATGCGGATGATGATGGCGGCCGTCCTTCTGGGCTTCGCGGCGACCTTCGCGCTGTGCTTGGTTCTCGTCGTCCATCTTTACCATAGCAGGCGCACCGCAATCAAGGGCGACCCGCAGGGAGCGAAGAGGATGATCCTCCCGGCGTTCGAGCCGTTCTTGGTTGTCCTGGGCGCCGTGAACGGAGCCTTCGTCGTTTCGCTGGGAGTTGCAATCATCTCCGACGTATTCGGCCCCCAAGTCCCCGGCCTCGTGCTCGAGACCTGCGTGTCGGGCCAAGACTTCATCTTCTTTGCCGTTCATCTGATGCTGAAGCAGAAGAGCTTGTCGCGTCGAGCGCACACCCGCAGCTGGTTCATTTCGGTCACGCTGTGCGCTTACCCGCTCCCATACGTCAGCTACGCCATGTCATCCAGCAGAGACCCCAAGCTTCGCTTTCTGCTAATGTACGGCCTCGTCTTCGTGCGCGCCATCAAATACGTGATCTTCGTCAACGCCATCGTCAAGCCACTGAACCGAGCCACAAAGCGGACTATCCGCGAGTTCTGCGCATTCGCGCTCATCAACTGCACGTTCAACGTTGCGTTCGCGCCATTCATCACAACCGCAAGACTGATGCCGTACGCAAAGTTCGTTCTAACCGCAAAGCACGTGTGGTTCGCGCTCACGCCACTCGTCATCTGGCGCGTGCTGCGAGCCGACACGGACTACTGGAGAGGACTCGGAGAGCGAGCCGGCGCGCTACAACAGCTCTTCCAACACAAACACGCGCTGCAAGAACGCGTCTCCGCCAGAGGCCTCCACGTCCTCATCGAGATGCACCGCAAGCACGTCATCGACTTCGCGTACCTGAACCTCGAGGTGCAGATCGGCGCCGGGTCCACGTCCAACGTCTTCCGCGGCACGCTCAAGACGCACGCGCTCGTGGCCGTCAAGGTGTACACGCCGGAACGCGTGACCGAGGACGTGCTGGCCGCCTTCTCGCACGAGGCCGCCATGTGCGCTGCGCTCCGACACCCGAACGTCGTGTCGTTTCTCGGCCTGTGCGTGGCGCCGCCGGCCGTGTGCCTCGTGTTCGAGCTGTGCCAGGGGAACCTGGACGACGTCATGTGTGCGCACGCGCGTCGCAAGTACCACCCGCTGCGGCAGCAGATGCTCATCAACGTTGGTTATATGCTGGATGCGGCTCGCGCGGTGGCGTACCTGCACAGCTTTGTTCCCGCGATCGTGCACCGCGACATCCAGCCGTCGAACTTCTTGGTGGACATGGAGTGCAACGTCAAGTTGGCCGACTTTGGAGAGTCGCGA
>JAADYF010000586.1:0-17545 GCA_023338175.1 Phytopythium delawarense
CACCTTGTCGAGCTGCTGGAGCGAGAAAATCCCATCCTGCCACGTATTCACCTGTTCCAGTGCCTCGGCCACGGCGTTGGATGCCGAAACGGACGCCACCGCATCGTCGTGGCCTCTCTTGTTTGACCCTTTCGACAGCACTGGATCATCCTCCGAGGTTGGCGCCGGCTCGGGAGATACTTCTGCGCTCTTGCTGATTGCCTTTCGATGAAGCTCGTCCATCTTGCTTGCATGCACACCATGAGCAACAGTCAAGCAGGAGCTCTATCGACAGCAAGAGCTCGGTCACCGACAAAAGCTCGTTCGGACAGCGAGGCGTGGCGGTCGCTGAGATGGTGACAAAAGTGCAAATTTTCTGTATCCAAAAATTCGGTACAAATTTCGGTAACTAAAATTCGGTGGTTTTATCAAACTACTGTGATAGGAAATCAGTACCCGAGAGACTCTCGGGTATCAGAGGTTGCAGGCGCGCGTTGTCTGCTTCTCACAGTGGTGAGTCCCCTCTGACCTATCGGCGGAGCTGAACACGAAGAACGCCGAGCCGAGTCAGATGAACCATCCGCCGACCTTCGGGCAACCAGCGTCGTCCACGTTACCATTGCACGTGGCAGTGAAGAGGATCGCGGCGAACAAATGGCTGATGATCATGCCGACGGCACCCATGAGCAGCATCGTGCGGCGACCGTACGTGTCGACTCAACGAAGAGCCGGGATGGTAGATCTGAGCGCGTAGAACATCTTTGATCTGATTGCTGACAAGCTGTCGCGCTACAACAAGCCGTGGAAGGCTGTCACCTTCATGGTCGGTGACAACTGCTCCTTGAACCAGTACATCGGCCGGCGCGAGGGCGCCATCCCGTTGATCGGGTGCGCAAGCCACAGATTCAACTTGTCCGTCAAGGACTTCATCAAGACTGAGGAGCCCCTGATCACCAAGGTCCACGCCCTGATGACCAAGCTGCGCACGATCAAAGGATGGGCCCTCCTTCGCCGGGTTAGCGACAAGGCACCGCTAGTCCGCAACGACACGCGGTGGTCAAGTAATTTCGCTATGCTGACTCGGTATGTCGACCTGGAACCAGCCCTCACTTCTCTTGGCCATCGCACTCTTGTCGAGTTCGACGTGCACCCGCTCCTGTTGCGGCGGTCTGAAAGCGAGCGAGTCTCTTCGCTGGTCGCCGACTTGTCCAATCTTGAGAACGTGACAGAGGCGCTTCAGAAGTCGACACTGACTCTTTCTGGTGCGCGGCGACTCTTCGACCACGTTATCAAAACGTACCCGCAATTGAAGAGTCGCTTGTGCCCGTCAGCAGCCATCATCAACTATCCTGACCTGGAGAGCGGGATTGTCAAGCTGCAGAGAAGTGCAGCACTGACGAGCTCTGAGTGAGCGGCGTGCCTCCGATTCAAGCGCGCCGTCGAACCACCGCGCCAGCGCGTCCAGGAAGAAGCGACGTTCGTCATGAGCGCGTTCACGAAAGCCAAGGTGGTCAAGCCATCCCAGTACATCGACACGGCGTTCGTCTCACCAACCTCGAACGAGTGCGAGCGCTTCTTCTCGTCCGTGAAGCTGGTCTTCACGAACCTGCGCAAAAGCCTCGATGTTGTCTTGCTTGAGATGGTGATGTACTTGATGTACAACCGCACGCATCGGGATGTCCACACAGTAGACCAGGCTCGCACGCGCAACGCGCGCGCGTGATCAGAATTAATTCTTGCCCTGGCAGCTCGAGCTCAATTCAATATGAACGCAATTCTCGGCATCACTGGTTGTGACCAGGTCGCGAATACAGCACTTGAGCGAGTCGTAATCGAGCAGCAGTAGCCGCAGCCGACGCTGCTCTAGCATGGCGCGCGCATTGTCGCTGAACGAGACGACGCGCTCAGCCGCTGACCCGATCCGCGCAACTCGGCGTCGACGACGGCCTGGTTGCTTTCATTTACTGAAGGCACGCGACGCGAAGGTGATGTCATGGACCGTGTTCCGGGAGACTGACAGTAACCCGAAATTACAAAGTTAGAAATATTTCAGGTTACTCCAGGTGTTCTACATCGTCTGGGCGTTGGTTTACCGTAAACTACACACGTCCTCGCCCCCACGGTTTTTTACGGCGACGAATTTGTTTGCCGTGGGAAATATTTCTGCAAAGATATCTTTTCAGCCAATCAACGCCTCCGATTCGGTAAGCTATTACCCTGTCGGCCTAGAGGCAGTAGATCGATTCTGAATGAAAAAAAATGTGCAAAAAAACATAAGGAATGCCCGAATAGTGAAAAGAAATGTAAATTACCTGATATTTACGTACCGATTCGTGGTCCGTCGGTGGCTGGATGGCAGTTGTGCCACCAACCGAGTTTCGCTCATCTTCGCGGTTTCCAACAATTTCTAAAAGGTCCTGTATTCGAGTGCAGTGCCGAATGGTTACGCGGGGGTACACTCGTCCTTGACAACCATCGCATTGTCCACGACGCAGGAGCGCAATGGCCGAAGAGACGCCGACCGACCTGTACGAGCGCATCCTGGCGCGCCTGCCACCCGCGACGCTGCGCGACAGTTGCAATGACGTGCTCCGACTGGAGCTTGATGACGTCAGCGTGAGGCTGAAGCAGGCGGCGGAGGCGTTCGGGCGGCTGCAGGAGGTGGAGACGGCCGTGACGCAGCTGCAGCAGGACAAGGAGGACCGGCGGCGGTCGGCGAGTCTCCTGGCGCTCATCGCGGACACGGAACGTGTGCAGGAGATACTGTCGGTGCAGCTGGGACGTCTTGGCCGCTCGAAATGCCCTGGAATTCCAAGCGCTGATGCGGTGAGTCGTCGTGTTGACCAGTCAATGCACTTACAATGAACTCACGATGGTGTCGCTGGTTGCAGCCGTCCCAGGAGGTGCGGACAGACCAGCGGTCTTTGCGAACTGGCACGAGTCTGAGCCACGCACAACGAGAACCAATGAGCTCTGGCACCTCGGAGATTGTCCCGGTTCTTCAGCAACAACGCGAGCCAGAGGCGACCGACAGCGATGCTGAATCGAGCAGCAGCGACGCCGAGTCCGAGAGCGTCGACACACCCAAGGATGCTTGCGATACGGTTGGTCCTGAAAGCGACCAGTCAACACAGCCAGGCGCGACCAGATCACGTGACGGTGCACCCACCAAGGTGTCGAGTCTCCTTGAGCGAGCCCAAAACGCATTGAAGCGAGCCGCATCAACTACGCAGCCGGATTGGATGCTGTGCCGCAACGCGAGCTCTGCCGCCAAGAACTTGGTTTCCCGTATCGCCGACAGCGGGATGGACGATACCCAAATGGACCTTGTTGCACGAGAGACGGCCAAAGTGCTCCGCCAGCTTGCCGGCCGGCTGGCGCACTCCGCTGCCGAGAACTTCTCGGCTGCAGTGATGAAGAACCTGGTGAATGCTGTCAGAGTCGCTTGCAGCCAGCGACCCGTACTTCAGCAGCGCTTGCAAGGGTAGGGCTCCATTTGATTCCCTTTGGTTTCTGTGTTGGTGTCGCGTGACTTACAGAGTGCGCTCGTGATCGGTTTGCTAGACCACTGTCAGAGCTGGAGGCGGCATCGATCACGCTGATGAGCAACATCAAGTGGCGGCGAGACTACCCAACGTGTCTGCGGCTGGCTCTGCAAGTCCACTTTGTGCCGTCGTCGCAGCGATCCACCTGGGCAACAGGAGTGATGGAGTCTCTCGGAACTGTTTTCTCTGATAGACTGAAACGTGCGATTCCTGCTCAGGAACTCAGCCTGGTTTCCCAAGCGACTGCACTGCTGCTTTCATGCGTGGAGAACTTGCCACCGACACAGCTTGACGCACTCCGGGAGACACCGGCGTTTCATCGCTGCTACCACACTCTTGCCAAGTTTGCTGCTCATGAAAACAGCGCTGGCAGTTTCTCTGGCTTCCAAAGGTGCATGCACTTCCGCTGATGTCAGCTCCAAGGAACTGTAATTAATCTTCACAGCTAATCATATGTTGACATGAAACAGACGTGCATCGGCAATCGCCGGGAAGCCGGCGAGTGCGACAAAAGCGAGTAAGTGTTGCAGTTGGCGTGGATCCTCAGTGTCGGAACTTACAAATTGTGCTCGATGGCGTTGCAGAAAATGCTGGTGGACAGCTGCAGACCGCGTTCGAATGGGCAACAAAGCTCAACAAGCTCCCTCCGCTCGACAGATACGCCCAGTTGAATGGCGCGCTTCAACAATTGAAGGACATGCTCGGCGGTGTCACCGCGGAAGATCTGAAGTCAGAGAAGGCTTCAAACGCTCTGATCACCGTCACAGCATGCATCGCCGAGTGGATGCGCTACAAGCCGCGATCTTTCTCGACAAAGCATGCCGCTCGATACCAGGAGTTCGATCGCCTCGTCCTTATTTTTTCTCGTCGCATACCGAGCCAAGCGGCTCCACGATTGCTCAGGTACGGCAACGGCGGCACTTTCTTCATGTGGTTTTCCCTCGAACTGATGAGTATGCTCGATGGATGCCCTCAGTGTGATCAAGTCGATGCAAGACGACAAAGCGATGGCAAACGAGACGGATAAATCGGCGAGACGCTCGAGGTTTTAGTTGTCAGTACACCGAACGATGGAAGGGGCCCTCGATCAAACCGATCCGTCGTGACTGACCACAGATCATGATAGATGCCGCATAGAGCCTCGAGTGATGTATGGGAAGGGATGGATGACCGATTGCTTGAAACGGATGACTCCTCGATCAATCACCTGAACAAACACATCCGTCCATCAAACGGCCAATCTATGTTGCTCCATCCAGTGTTTTGCCTCACTGCTCCACACCGTCGTGTCGAATCGCCCAAACGCGCACTTCTCTTGGTTTCACACTTTGCGATTCGCCTCGAGTCACGCATCCTACCCTCCCCACCTGATTTCAACCCCACTACGAAACCCACGACCACCGCCAGCCATGCTCTCCAAGATGCTCACCGTGGCCTCAGTCGGCCTCGCTGCAGCCATCGCCATCCTCCATGCCGACCCAGTCGACGCTCTGCGCCAGCATCACTCGCCTGCGCATCGCCATCTGAGTGCCAAGGGGCCGATCGCCGCCCACGCGCACTATCCGGGACGCCACCCACGCCCCCACCACCACCGCAACAAGGCTCGTCACGAACGGAAGCAGGTGGTGCACGGCAAGAGCAAGTCCACGGGTGCTCGGCGCCTTGGCGAGAGCGACTATGACGACTACGACGGCTACGACGACAGCAGCAGCGATGACTACGGTCGCCACTACGGTCGCGGTTACGGTCGTGGCTATGGCGATGACGACTCGTCTGACTCCGGCGATAGCTACGATGATTCGTCCGACTACGGCAACAGCTACGACGACTCATCGGATTATGGCTACGGGCCGTCGCCCTACGGCTATGGTCCGTCGCCCTACGGCTATGGTCCATCGCCCTACGGCTATGGGCCGTCGCCCTTCGGCTACGGTGGTGGCGGGTTTGGCGGATACTACCCTCCGTTCGCGTACGGCGGGCCGGAGAGCGCTGCTTCTCCTGTTGGGTCGGGTGAGACTCCGTTGGGTGCGGCTATCGAGTCGGCTGTGTCGCCTTCCGGTGGTGGTGGCGCAGCTCCGACTCCGATGACGACGACGACGGAATCCAAGAAGACCGCCGAGGCCAAGAAGACGGAGAAGAAGACGGACGGCAAGTCGGCGGGTGGCGCGAAGTAGGATGCGAGGAAGAAGCTTGCACCAGTGAGATGTGTCCTGGCTGCGATGGCAAGGTGTGATGCGTGTGTGTGGAGTTGAGTGGTGAGTTCATCTGGAGCGAAGTGAAGAAGCTCGAAAGCATTAGCGCTAAGCGGAATAAATGCACTTGATGTCTGAATTGCGCCACTCCTCATCAGTCCTCGAAGTCGTCTTCATAGCAACTGTCGCGATCGACAGGGTCGCCATCACGCCGACCTTTAGCCCCTGAGATCGATCGCCGACGAGTGACCTTGGGCGGATGGCGGGCGCCTTCGTCCCCCTGTTTGCCTTCCCCGCCGCGGTAGCCATGGTGGCGAGGAGAAGACGTCGAGCCTGCACCGTCGTCCCCTTCGATCAGCTCCTGGATGTCATCGCTGTCGCACTCTGTGTTGTTGTCGCTAGAGTTATCTTCGCCCACGTGGTGGTGGTGCTGCTGCTGCTTCTTCGGCGACGCGGCGATGAGCTCCGCTCGGACGTTCGTCATCGACGGCGAGTGCTTTGCACCCGCCTTCAGCAAAGACGCTGACGCTCCGCCTCCTTTTGACTGCGCTTTAGATGGCGGCAACGGAGAAGCGCAGACGCTTTTGTCGCCCGGGATGTCCTCTTCGATGCCGTCGTCGTCGTTCGCGCAGTGCGCACCCTTCCGCCGCCGCTCTTCGCGCTGTCGGTCCTGTTTGCGAGCGTCCGCGTCCCGCAACGCACGAAGGAACGGGTGAGCAAGACACTCCGCAGCTGACGAGCGATTCTTCGGGTCGAGTTGCAGCGTCCGGGCCAAAAAGTCGAGCGTTCCATCGGGAAGATCGATGCCCGCGAGGATCTCCTGCAGCGGCTTGGTCACGCCCTGGGCCACCACCATCCCTCGTGGGAGTCGTGGAAGCAGAGTTGGAGGGAGTGGGCCGAGCACGCTTTGAATGAGGTTGCTGCAGGTTCACGGGAGAAATCCAACAACAATGGACTGTTAGCCTCGATGGTAGATGCTGTGAAGAGAAGCCGGACTCACAGCTGGTCAAG
Source organism: Phytopythium delawarense (assembly GCA_023338175.1). Classification (NCBI taxonomy): domain Eukaryota; phylum Oomycota; class Peronosporomycetes; order Pythiales; family Pythiaceae; genus Phytopythium; species Phytopythium delawarense. Next base: position 6,728 of record JAADYF010000586.1, read on the forward strand.
CTGTGTGTTGCCCGGGAAGAGCGGCCGGCCTGTAAGAAGCTCCACGAGCACGCAGCCGACGCTCCAGATGTCGGCGTTGAACGTGTACCGGTCCATCCTGAAGACCGTTGCGCCATCCTCGTTACTGACCATGCTACAGGGTGTGAAGAGTATCTGCAAAAGTACCGCACCTCAGCTCTTGCTCGGGAGGGCGGTACCAGCGAGTCGCCACATAGTCGGACAGCGGATCGCCCTGGAATTGCACCACCCGCGCGACCCCTTCAGAGCGCAGGGTACATATCGTTGTCAACATCAGACGAGCAGCTCGTGTCTGAGTAATGAGGCTGCTCACCAAAGTCACAGAGCTTGATGTCTCCGCGTTCGTCAATGAGGATGTTGTCGGGCTTGACATCTGTCACGGAGACAACACCAGCAAGTTCAGAGACTGCAGGGAATGCCAACTACGATCCTCCGTCCTTGCCTCGATGGATAACCTGGTTCGAATGGCAGTAGCGGAGCGCCTGGCAGAGCTGGTAGGTGAATTTCTGCGCCTGCTGGGGTTTGATGCCGCGCTTGTTCCGCGCCAGGACCTTGGCAGCTCACGACAGCTCCATGGTCGGTCACTTGGCGGCAGAACTGACGGTCAACACCTCGTACCTTTGTCATTCCCTCGCACTCAAAGTCGAACACGAGGTGCAGCAGCCCTTCGTGACGGAAGCTGTGCCGGTACGATACGATGTTCGGGTGGTTGAGCATCGAGCACGCCTGGATCTCGCGCTTCGACAGCTGCTCGTCTGTAGGGCACATCTCTGTGCGATTAGTTCTCCCTGCTCGTCCTTCGACGGACGCTTATCATCTACCAGCGGCGGTCTTGAACTTCTTGATGGCAACAACGTCGTGCGTGGCCTGGTCGAGTCGAGCACAGTGAGCACCACTCCGCTTCACTCCAGCGCTGAACGAGCGCCTACCTTCTCGACGGCCTTATAGACGACCCCGTAGGTGCCCTCGCCGATCACCTTCTCCACCACGTACTTGTCCATTTGGAGCGACGGCGCTAAGCGTTCATGAAGCGCACGGCTCAGAAGCAGCAGTGGATGACCTTCAGCCGTCGGCAAGTCGTTCGTTTCTCCACCTCCCATGCATAAAAATAAACAGCAACTTGTTGCAGAAGCCGAGTTGATTCCTCATCCTGCCACATCTGATGCGTGCGAATGGCATGTCCTCCATATTCACGCTCGTCTTACCACCCAGAGAAGTTGCTGAAGCCGCCTTTGCCTGCCGTAACCTTTTGCTTCTTCTTCCCTTCGATTGCTGCGGGCACGCTTGAAGCCCCTTGAGCACTGCCACTATCGTCTTCCATCGGTCGTTTTGCCGATCCGGAAGCCTTGCCTCTGCCGGTTTTGCTCTTGCCACCGGCCTTGAGGTACTTGCCCACCTGCTCCTCCTTGGTCGTCACGCTGCTCGGTATCGCAGCGATGTCGGAGTCGCCGAGGTCGTCGTACGCGACCCATTCGCTGCCGACCTTGACGACCGTTCCCCGCACGCTCGGACGCGCTTCCTCGGCGCGCTTCGCCTTCGCTAGCTCCAAAACGTCCTGGCCCTGCGCCTTGGCTTCCTCGTACTCCTTGAACGGGTTCACGAACACTTGGACGCCCGAGATGCGCACGTCCTCGACCGGCCGGTCGTCGCCCGCGCTCGTTTCGATGCGCTCAATCGCGTCAACCACGTCCATACCACCCGCGACACGGCCGAACACCGCGTGCTTCTTGTCCAGGTGCTTGCAAGCCTTGAACGTGATGAAGAACTGTGAGCGGTTCGTGCCCGGCCCGGCATTCGCCATGCTCAGCACACCGCGCGCATTGTGACTCTGTGCTCCGGTACAACAGGATGGACGAGTGGGGTTAGAGGCAATCAGCACTATCGTCGTGGCAATATCTCTCTCGAGATGGGACTCACCAGCCGACTGTCAATCTCGTCTCGGAACGGCTTCTTCCAGATCGACTCTCCGCCACGGCCAGTGCCCGTCGGGTCGCCCCCCTGCATCATGAAGCCCGGGATGACGCGGTGGAACAGCACGCCGTCGTAGTACTTGGCTTCGCATAGACTCATAAAGTTGTCGGCCGTCTGCGGCACGAAGTCGCAGTGGATCTCCACGTTGATGTCGCCCAAGTTGGTCGACAGCCGCACGAGCCCCTTCTTCTTCATCTTGCGCACCGTCTGCCACCGCTCCTCGAGCTTCTCCTGCTCGGTGATGGCCAGGTCTTTGCTTCGCGTGACCGGCGCCCGAGCGCTCGACGTGAACGAGCTGGAACACTCGCCGTCCGTGAAGCGGGAGTACTGCAACTTGGACCCGCCACTCTCACTCTCCTCGTCTTGCTGAGGCGCGTCGGCGTTGGCGCCGTGAGTCAGCGACGCGACGATCTTGTCCTTCTCGCTCACGTCGTCATCGCCGCGCTTGATCTTCTCGGCGATCTGCCGCTTCTCGGCGCGCTTCGCCTCCAACTGCGGCACGAGACGGGAGAGAAGCAACCGCCATGTTAGGATACACGAATCCTCATCTAAATCCCAGCCGCGTCGGTGAACGAACCTCCTGGAGGATGCGGTCCGTCGCCGCGTTCGTGCGGATGTTCTTGGCAGCCGTGCTGTCTGTCCCGGACGTCTGCACCGCCACAAGAGGAGGGTCATTCCAGAGCGTGAGTCAAGGCGCTCGACCGTCAGCCAGTCGTCACTGCAGTCCACGCACGCCCTCGCTGGCCCTGGCGCGGCGCAGATGCTCAAAGTTCTCGATCTCGCGGCTCGAGTAGTCGAGCGGGTCCTGCAGGATGATGATGTCCTTACGCTTGAACCTTTCCCCGGAGATGAGGTCCTGCAGCCACCGCCGAGCGCGTCTTTAGTCATCGGTTTCAGCCATCGGTTGCCTTTCTCGCCGCGATCGTAAGCCCGCACCGTCCAGTTCTTGGCCTTGACGTTGAGCTCCTCGATGGCGTCGTAGGCGTACACGTTGCCCGTGGCCGCGATGGCCGCGATCTTGGTGCTGTCCGTGAAGACCTTGTAGGTGACGGGGCAGAAGTACTCGCCGTCCGAGTTCTTGCTGAAGTGCAGCTGGATCAGCTCCTTGAGCGCCAGCGGCGCGCCAGTCACGGGGTTCTGACACCAGCAGCGTCGTACACGAGGACATACAAGGCGTCAGTGCTCCGGGGGCGGCCAGGCTGGCTGTTGAGCTGCGAGCCACGCACGATCTGGTGCTCCTTGACGAATGGCACGACAGCTTCCAGGTCGAACAGGTGGCCCTCGCGCGTGCACACGGGGTTCTGCCGGCAGGAGAGAGAGCGGTCAGGGCCGTATAGTGGACACGAGTGCAACACAAAGCGGAGGAGGAGGACGCACCGAGAACGGGCGCAGCGTGATGGCGCAGCAGTCGAACGGCAGCCCTGCGCGCCGACGGACGAGCGGTGAGTTACGCGGCGTAACCTTGTGAATCACTTGAACGGGGACGACGCACGCTTGTAGGCGCGGCGGACCTCCTGCTTCTTGCCGCCGTACAGGTACTTGTGCTCCGTCTGCGTGATGAACAGGCGGTCCTTGCTGTGCCGGTTCTTGCCCATGCTACCCGCCGCCGCCCGTCGCCGGCGTCTCCGCCTGCGTCCTCTTCCTGCTTGCTGCTCGCCGCTTTGAGTCCGCAAGTGGCGTCGCAGGAGGTTACTCGACGCGTAACCCTCCACTCGTGTGGTCCACAACACTCGCACTCACCTCGAAAGTCGAGGGTCAAAAGCCCAAGATGATGCGCATGCGCCGGTCGATGGCGGCGGCGGCGGCGCGCGCTGCTGGTCGCCGCACCGCGCGCTCTATGGGCTCCGACCCCAGCGCATTGCCACTTTCTCGCTCTCTTCTTGGTGCTGGTCGCTTCCCTGCCGCTGTGGGCGCGATCGGCCAGCGACTGGCGCCGACGCGAGCGTTCGCGACCGTCGCGGAGCTCGCGGGCGTCTTGTCGGCCAAGGAGACGAGCACGGAGGCGCGCGTGGCCGCCATCAACGCCGTGGCGCTGCCCTCGGCCGTGGAAAGCGACGCGCTGACGCGGAGCCGGAGCGCGCGCGAGCTCGTGGACAGCGGCGCGCTGGCGAGCCTCGTGGGGCTGCTGGAGGACAGCGACGCGATCGCCGACTCGGCGCTGCTGGTGCCGGCCTTCCTGGCGCTCATCCGGCTGTCGCCCGAGCCGCTCGTGGCGCAGGAGCTCGTGCGGCTGGGCGCCCCAGGGGTCTTCGCGCGCTTCCTCCGCCTGGACGACCCACGGCTGCAGGCGGCGGCGTGTCTGGCGCTCGGGAACGTGGCGCTCGAGCCCACGGCCGAGGCCGCCGTGGCGACGGACGCGGTCGCCTCGGCCGTGCTGCACGCCATGACGAGTCCGCACGAGCCCATCAAGCGCGCTGCAGCCACGTGTCTGGCCGACATCGCGGGCAGCAGCCGCGGACGCGGGCTGCTCTGCAACGCAGAGACCGTCTCGTTCCTCGGCGAACTCCTGCTGGACGACTTCTGTGAGAGCCGCGCGGTGCATGCGGTGGTGAAAGATGGTTGATGGACTGACACGCTGAGCTATGTCTCGGATCGGCCAGCGGACGCGATGCACAGCGCGACGGCCTTCGCGCTCGGCAACATCCTGGCCGGGCACGACATCGATGCGCAGGACCTGCTGCGCGAGGTACACCGGCTACTCCCCGCGGCATGATGGCGATGCGAGCGCTGGCTGACGAAGGGTGGCTGCGGCTGGAACAGACCGGCGGACTGGCACAGCTCGTGCTGCTACTGTCGCCCGCGTTCCCCGAGGAGACGAGCAGCAGCGCGGCGTGGGCGATCCACCACAGCGTGCACCTCAACGACGCGAGCCAGAGCCTGCTCGCGGACGCCGGCGGGCTCTCGCTGCTCGCGCAACACCTGTCGGCGGCGACGGAGACGCTGCAGACGAACGCGCTGCTCGCTCTGGACAGCGCCATCGCCTCCCACCCTGAGAACCAGGCCAGATGTCGAGGTGGAGACGACGGCAGCGTGTCGGTGGTCGAGACGCTCAAGCGCATCCAGCGCGACGAAGGCGACGACCTGAACCCGAGCGCCAAGCAAGCGCTCGAGTCGCTGCTCAGTCAGCTGGCGTGAGGAACCTGTAGTCGGGGCATGGGGGAACGAACAGCCTAGGAGAATGTCCAGGTGGTCAAAGCAGCACGCAACGGACCCGAACGGTTCACCAAGATACTCATGCCATTTCCTTGCCGCTCCTTCACGGGAGGTGACGAACGCACCCGGCGCGTCGATGTGCGCAGTGCGAGTCGTCACCAACGCCGTCCGTCAGCGCCGTGCCCTCCTTGTTCACGTGGCAAGCGACCTACTCCGAGCTGGCGGTCGCCTTCATTCTAAACTGGCGGCGGATAGAGCGAGAGGTCGAGTCGTTCGACAGCGTGACGAACAGCGCGGCGGCGACGCACAACAACAAGAACCAGACGCCCGCGCCGAGCCCGGGAGCCTGCTGGCCGCCTGTGCGGGCGTCGCCCAGCTCCTGCCGGAACAACTTCTGGCCGTTGGCGGCAGCTGCCGCCTGCGCGGCCTGCAAGTCCGCGCTCTCCTTCTCGGCGTCCTCGTTGGCGCCAGCTTCAGCGTGCGCCTCGGCCGCGTGCAGCTTCTTCGGGTCTTCGTCCTCGTCCTGGTTCTCTTCCAGCGGCTCGTGACGGTCGCCGTCGCTCAGCAGCTGAGGCGTGGCAGGCTCCTTGTCGGGCAGAGCTGGATACAGCTTCCACCCGCCGCCCACGATCTCCTCCACCTCGGTGGCGTTCGAGTACGGCACCCAGTGCAGCTGCTCGCACGACTCGGTGTCGTTCTTGCCCTCCTCGAACGTCACGCCCGAGAAGTCGAGGTACTCCTGGAACGTGCGCACCTTGCCAAAGCCGTACTTGTCGAGCTCGAGCGCGTCCACCTGTCCCTTGAAAGGCTTGCCGACCAGGAGGAAGAAGCGGTTGACGCCCATCTCGGTCTCGATGCGCTTCTGCTCCTGGTCCACCTTGACATGCTCGAACCGCGCCGGGACCTTGGAGTAGTTGTGGTACACGACCGACCCGAGCTCGCTCGGCGAGTACATGTCGTACCCGTTGGTCCAGAGGTGCGAGGCGCGCAGGAACTCCTCGCCGTCGAACATCCAGAGCGTGTGTGGGTCGACGGGCGCTCGGCGCTCGGCGTGGCACTTGCTGAAGGACAGGCCGGCGCCCCAGAGCGCCGACAGCTGCGGGAACTTGGAGCCCGAGATCATGCTGGCGCCGACGTTACGCACGCACCCGTTGTAGCCGCGCATGGTGGTGCAGAGGTGCGGCAACGAGTTGGGCACGCTGTTGTCGCCGTTCTCCTTGACGAAGTCGTGGATGTGGTGCAGGTAGGTGGTGAGCACGGCCATCTCGTTGCCAACACGCGTCCACTCGGCCAGCAGGTTGTCGTCCCAGTTGTTGGTGAAGATGCTGTGTCCGTCGAGCTGGAGGCAGAACTCCTCGCCCCGGATGAGCTTCTGCTGGTAGTGGCGTGCGAGCGTGGGGCCACGCGAGTCGTCCGCCGTGTGCTCGTCCACACGGATGTGGTCGCGGTAGGGGCAGGGCCCGCGGTCGGGCCACTCGGCCTCGGCCATCGTGCAGTACTCGTCCACGCAGCGCTCGTCGCCGGCGTTCACCTGGTCCACGACACCGAAGAAGAGCCGCTCGGGCTCCTTGGCGCGCTTGAAGCCCGTGAAGATGGTCTTGCCGCATCGGTAGCCGTCGCGGAAGACCGAGAGGCCGACGAAGATGTCGAAGCTCGCGGGCACGCGCGGCGGCGGCGGCCGCAGCTGCGCCTGCTCGGCCGCCAGCGGCTCGTGCTGCACGCTCGGGTCCAGCTTGACGGACCGGTGAGTGTTGACGATGCCCATGACCGACTCGTAGCCGCTCTCGGCGCGCGCGGCGGGCGCCAGCGCCAGTGCCAGCGCCAGCGCGAGCCGCGACGTCTTCATGGCGGTGGTGCTGGGAGCAAGATGCTGCGTTTTCTATTGTGCGTGCGCGAGTCGGCGGGAGGAGAAAGTGCGAGGAGGGACGTACTGACTTGAGTATGGAATGGGCACTGGGTGCGGTGGGCCGAGTTGACTTGGTTTCAGTAGAGGGCTGCCACGTCAGAGAAAACCTGCCGATATCAATGCCTGCCTCTCTGACTTGAATCACTTCTCGACTCTCTTGAGTAAAGTATGCCCGACTCGGTCTGAACAGACTCGCCTGCCACCTTTGCAGCTCTAAAGCGGATCATTACAGGTGTCACCGGTCTGCCGCCTTCCTGCCCCCGACGCCGGTCAGAACAGCGCCCAGAACAGCGGGCCAAGCCATGAACATGCTCACGCTCAGCTGAAGTAGCTGGGGGCGAGCGCGACGTCCTCGATGGCGCTGCGCTGCGCGGGCGTCAGGCGCGCCTTGGTCTGCGCCCAGTTGTCCTGGTGCGTGCGCTTGAACTCGAGCAGCGTCTCGCGCGCCTCCTTGCCCAGGAACGAGACGGCACTGGACGCGCCCTTGACGTACAGGAACTTGCCGAGCGCCTCCACCATGGGCGGCACGAACGGCGGCAGGTCGTGCGGGAAGGCGAGCACGGCCGCGCTCATGCCCAGCACGCTGCGCGCCATCTCGTCCTCGTTCGTCTTGAGCCGCTTGCGCGCCGTCTCGAGCTCGCCGCCCGCGCCCGGGGCCGCCTCGAGCTGCTCGCAGCGGCGCTTGAGCTTCGAGAAGGCCGTCCGCGTGCGCTCCGCCTCCTTGGACAGCCTGGCGCTCAGCGCGGCCACCGCGGCCGGGTGCTCGTGGTGGATCAGGCTGCGCATCGCGAACTTGGCCATCGCCTGCACCTCGCGCTGCTCGTCCGCCAGGAACCCGCGCACGAGCGCGTGCACGCGCTCCTTCAGCGCCGCCGACCAGTAGATCCAGTGGAAGAACGCGAACGTCGTGAGGAACCGCAGGGCGGCGGCTCGCGTCTTCCACGCGCGCGACGCCGCGTGCGTCTCGACAAGCTGGAGCAGCGCGTCCACGTCGTTCTCCGTGACCACGCTGCCGGCTTCCGCGCCATCGGAAGGCACGGAATAGAGGCGCAGCCACGACGCGACCGTGTCCATGACGGCCCGCGCCTGCTCCGCCACCTCGGGCTTACCGTGCTTCTCCGTCAGCAGCGCGACGGGAAACAGCGTCGGCATCATGTGGAGGAAGTCGCGCTGCTCTCCGCACGCGACGGTCCAGTCCAGCCAGTGGATGGCCGTCTCCTTGGCGTGCGTGACGGCGCGCTTCTCGCGAGTCTTGGCGCAGTTCTCGGCCCCGTCCGCCGTGTACAGCGCGGCCGTCTCGATGATCTCCTGCAGGACCTCGTCTGCCGAGCCGATCGACAGCGCGACAGCTCCCGACGGTAGCGCCGAGGACGACGCGCGGGAGAACATGTTGACCAAGAAGAGCATCTTGCCCACGCGGTGGCGAATCGACTCGTACTGGTGGGCCAGCGCGTGCGCTCGAATGACAGCCACCGTCCGCGTCCCAAGCTCCTCTGCGAGTTTGCGGACGCTTCCACCCTCGGACGAGTCGACCACGCCAGCGGAGAAGATGTGGATCGCGAGCGATTCGATCAGGTGCATCCACTTGGCTTGCCGCGCGTAGTCCTCCTGCGTCGCGCGAGCAAACGATTCCTCCAACTCTTGCAGCAGATAGCGCACCAGCTCGTCAAGTCGCGCGAGGTGAGCGTGCTTCGAGTTGCCGGGGCGACTGACCACGTACAGGACCTCGACCCACTGTCGCACGTCGGCCGCACTCAGTTGCGGGAGGATCTGCTTGATGATCTTGACAACGTCCCGAATCCGCGCCACGACCAACTCGCTCTCGGACGATTCCATCTTGACCAGCGCTCGGAGCATCCCGGCGATCCACTCGGCCAGCGTCGTCAGGGCCGCGTGCCGGTCTTCTTCGGTGACGCTGGGCGAAAACTTCTCGGCCGCAAGCGCACCGAGTACCTCGAGCGTATCGGCGTCGAAAAACGCCTGCGGGTTCGACTGGACGAGCTTCTCGACCAGCTTCACTCGAGAAAAGTTCAATGTCGCCATCACTGCTCGGGGCTGGTTCAGCAGATTGACCGAGGACATCGGCGCCGACTGGGGGTACGCATTGCGGTCGCCAGCCAAGAAGAACGCGACTTCCCGGGCCCCAGACAGCCACTCGCTCGCTGCCGAACGCGAGGACGAGCCGCCAGAGCTCCTGCGGTCTTTCAGCATGAGATCAACGAGCACCTCCATGGTCGAGCGAGTGAACACCAGCGCCGTACTGTCCTTGACCCAGCTCTCGTGCACTCCGTTCGTGCAAAACGTGGCGAATTTCAACACTTTGACCAGCTGAGTGAACATGATGAGCGCGATCTGCCGCACCGGCATGATCACGCTGCTCCCCAACTGGCGCAAAGTGACTTCCCAGATCGCCTTGGGAATCGGCAGCTCTTCCGGCTGCACAAGCGGATACAGGGTCGCCAAGAACATCGCCTGGAACCGCCAATGCTCACCTGAGGCTGGCTCGGCAGCAAGCAGCTCGCCAAAAGGCTCGCTGAAGCTGGGGACGTCCATCTTGACGTGGCTCCAATGCGCGACGACGAGCAGGAAGAAGTTCTGCAGCTTCTTGCTGACCTTGGACTTGCTCGCAGTTCCACTCACGTGCTTGACGATGCAGTGGTTGCTCTTCAGGAACATAATCAGCAGCTGATTCAGCAGGCCACGTTCTTTTCGCCACAAGTGCTGGATCACGTTGCGCTCGGCCAGCATGTCAATGGTGCCCATCACCGCCTCCTCCTTCAGCGGCTCGGACGTGTTCGGGTTCAGCATCCCGTTCAAGACGGAAGGCACGCGCGACAACAGCCACCGCCCGTACAGCTCCGAGTTTTCGCTCAGCACCGTCGATGCGGTCGAGCGAATGTCCGCGTACGGATTCTTGAGCAGGTTCTCGACATCCCCAAGTAATGCCTCGTACAACGCGCGCGTTGATGCTGCGCTGCTCTCGTTGTCGATGTAGAACGCAAGCTCGAAGTGAGAAACATAGTTGCGCTTGGCGAGGAAGAACACTGCGCGCTCAATCAGCTCGTTGCGCGACGCAAGCAATATCCGGTCCATTCGGGAACTCTTCTCTGCGATGCATCGCGCTTTCTGGAATGCGCGCGATGCCACGTCAGTAGTCGTGTCCTTGAAAATGTCGTTCTCCTTCTCCTTCATGCGGAACTTCGATCGGTGGTCGCCACGCCAGATCAGGAGCTGGTTAATCGCACTCAGCAGCGATGTGTACAGCGGAATCTCGTGCGTCGTCCCGGCTCCGTTCTCCCGCCAAAAGGAGACCAGCTCATGCACTCGCGCCATCACCATCGGTTTCAGCGCAGCAAACCGCCCGAACAGCTCCTCGTTCTCACCGAGAGCACTCTTGAGCAAGGGCGTCGCGCCATTCAGCAGCGCGTTCTCGCTCGGAGCAGACACACCATCCACCAGAATGCTGGACGCACCTCGGATACTGCTCAGCACACGGTTCAGGCGGTTCGACCACGACTTCACGGTCGTGTCCTTGCTACTTTCAAGATCCTTCAGCTCATCCAGCGGCGCCACAAGGTGCTCCTGCAACAGCTGGAACCCGAATGCCAGCTCTTCAGCGTTGGGCTCGTGCCACGAAATCGACAGGCGCTTCCACGACACGCTCACGCCCAAGTACTGGAACGCGCCGCTCTCACTTGAGACAGCGTCGAGCCACTGCTCTCGAGGAAGCGAGCGAAAGTCGTGCGTGTAGACACCGAACAGAGCGACTA
>JAADYF010000587.1:0-17523 GCA_023338175.1 Phytopythium delawarense
CCAACTACGACACGATCATCTTGCCCGAGTTCCGGAGTAAAGAGATGCTGAAGCCGAGCAGCAGCCGGACACACGCGTTCAACGAGGCCCTCCTGGGACTGAAACACTATGCGTTCCGGCAGCTGCTGGCAGCCAAGTGCAAGCTGCTCGGGAAGACGCTCGTCGTGTGTTCTGAAATGTATACGGGCCTGACATGCGGGCGCTGCTCCAAGCTGCACCTCCGCCTCGGGTCATCGAAAGTGTTTCGCTGCCCGCAGCCCGACTGTGGCCACACGGCTAGGCGCGACGTGAACGCGGCCTTCAATATCCTCCGGCTCGTCATGGGCGGGTCGCTCGCGACGTTTGCCGTGCATCACTGAGTGACGCTGTGGGGAAGGAGAGGCGCTACTCCGCTCGGACTGCAGCGAGCAACCCTCGTGTGAGGTCGACAAGTTACCCTTTTGAAGGTGGAGGTTGTTGTTACTGTAGTGGGTATCATAACACGCCAGAGCGTCCAAACGACCTACACTGTCACATGGGATCGTCTTACGATTCTCACCGCCGCTTACGGCCTTTCAACGATCCAAGACTGATGCATGCAAGAGGGACCTTGGGGGAGTTTGGCGGCAGGAAGAAAGTCACCTCGTCAGCTCGCGAGCACCCCAGAGTGCGGTTACTAGTTCACAGATGCACGCCAGTGCCGCCAGGTTAGTCGTGGACATCCGAGTCATGACGCAGCCAAGGACGCAAAAGGTTGTCGGACGCACCTCCTCCTTGCCGTCCTCGCGCATCTGCTGCCGACGCGCGTAGTACGTGTCGAGCTGCTTCTTGGGGATCTTCTTCAGCAGTTCCTTGGGGAACGAGCGGAAGAGCGACCACGCGAGGTCGAGCGACTCGAAGATGTCGCGCGACTGGTACGGGCCCTGCGCGATGAACTTGTTCTCGAACTTGTCCGTGAACTTGAGGTACAGATGGTCCTCCAGCGACAGCGCCTCTTCACCCACGACGGCCTTCATAGCCTGCACGTCCTTGCCCGTCGCGTAACTCGCGTACTGTTTCCAATTGACCAGTCACGAACGGGAACTATTAGCGAACGATGTCTCCTGTGGTGACGATGAGAGTGCTGACGCACCAGCTGGTTGGACACGGAGCTGTGGTCGTCACGAGTCATGCCCTCGCCGATGGCACTCTTCATCAGACGCGAGAGCGACGGCAGCACGTTGATCGGCGGGAAGATCTGACGGTTGTGAAGTTGACGGTCCACGTAGATCTGAGAGCGAGCGAGCAAGCCAAGCGTTAGTAAGATCCCCCCGTGCCATCACAGGATATAACGATGCAATACTCGCCTGGCCCTCCGTGATGTAGCCCGTGAGATCGGGGATGGGGTGCGTGATATCGTCGTTCGGCATGGTCAGGATGGGCAGCTGCGTGATGGAGCCGTTGCGGCCAGTGACACGACCGGCGCGCTCGTAGATGGTCGACAGATCCGTGTACATGTAACCCGGGTAACCACGACGGCCGGGCACTTCCTCTCGGGCAGCCGACACCTCACGCAGCGCATCCGCGTACGAACTCATGTCTGTGAGGATGACCAGCACGTGCAGATCACGTTCGTACGCGAGGTACTCGGCCGTGGTGAGCGCCAGACGCGGCGTAATAATACGCTCGATGGTCGGGTCGTTGGCCAGGTTCATGAACAGCGCCGTCTTCTGCATCGATCCGCTCTCCTCAAAGTCGTTGCGGAAAAACCGAGCCGTCTCCATGTTGACACCCATAGCGCCGAACACGATGGCGAAGTTGTCCTCGTGCGAGTCCATCACGTCCTTGCGCTTGACGAGACCGGCCTGACGCACGATCTGCGCAGCGATCTGTTGCATGGTGCACGTAAAGCAGGTGGTTAGGATCTTCATGGTGTCACCTGGTACCCCCAGGACTGGACGGACGAACCTCGTTGTGGGGCAAACCAGCGGCTGAGAACAGCGGGATCTTCTGGCCACGGGCGATCGAGTTCATGACGTCGATGGCCGAGATGCCCGTCTGGATCATCTCCTTGGGGTAGTCGCGGCACGACGGGTTGATGGGCTGACCCTCAATGTCCAGGTAGTCCTCGGCCACGACGGGCGGCGCGCCGTCGATGGCCTTGCCCGAGCCGTTGAAGGCGCGGCCGAGCATCTCCTCCGAGATGGCCATCTTGAGCACGCTGCCCGTGAACTCGCAGTGCGTGTGGCGGTTGTCGATGCCGTCCGTGCCCTCGAACACCTGCACGACGGCCTTACTGCCCTGCACCTCGAGCACCTTTCCCTGCCGCTTCTCGCCGCTCGCGAGCGTCAGGTTGACGATCTCGGCGAACTTGGGCAGCTGCGCCGTCCCCGAGACACACGCACGTCCATCGCCACGGCCTCGTCAGTGCGGCCGACTCTCCCTCGTGCCAGGGCCAATGGGCGACCCACCTTGACGCTCTCCAGGATCACCAGCGGTCCGTTCACGCCCGAGATGGTGCGGTAGTCTACGCGAAAGGCAAACAAACCCACGAGGGGAACCCGCGTCAGCCTCGCCCTCCCCCTCCCGCCATACGAAAGCAACAAGCAAGCGCAGCGCACCGATGCGCGGCTCCACGAAGTAGTCGCGCACCACCGCCTTCGCGTTGGTGCGGAACGCGTCCTCCGCCGTCACCATGGCCGTCTCCGAGCGCTTCTTCCCCTGCTTCGAGCGATGCTTTGGACACTAAGAAAGGCGCCCGAGGAAAAGATTTTAGCCAGATCTTGGACGCCCGCATCTTTGGAGCGGTGGCCCACAGATCTACAATCTGTCCCACATGCCCGTGTGGATCACTCTACAATCAAGAGTGATGGCGAAATGAACACTATAGAGTAATGGTAATATCCTGTCCCTTTCGGCAGACCAACGTTTGTTTGAAGGAATAAACGTTTTTTTAGCGTTAAGACTGTTTTTGTCCGTTGGGATTTGTTCGCAAAGGTCGCGCACGTTGAAGGTCGCCACCTGGCTTTCACTTGCGCAAAGTATACCGCCAGACGTCCTTTCCAGATCATCGGATCGGACCGGACGAATGACCATGGCGGCGGCCGCCATGGCGCTGCCGGCGCTCGCTCATGGGCCCGTGGCGCTGCGCAGGCTTCGCGTCGAGTACGAGCGCGCGGTGGAGCGCGCGCTGGCGTCTGCGACTGCTGGCGCGGACGACGCGGCGGGTTCTTCGCCGTCGGTGGCGCTCGTGGTGGCCCCGCGATTGGCGACGCTGCTGGCGCACGTGTTCGCGGACGGGCTCGAGGCACTCGCGCGCGGCGCCGTGGCCGAGTGCGTCGAGCTGGCGGATGACGTGGCCAAGGTGGCGAGCGAGCGCGTCGTGTACCTGTCGCTCGCGAGCGCCGACGCCGTCAGAGACGTGGCTGTGCACGCGGTGACGCTGCTGGAGCACCGGCGGACGCGGCCGGCCGGCGTGACGCGCCTGCACCTGTTCGCCGCCGGCCAGTGGACGGCCATGTGCGACCACGTGCTCGAGGGCTACGGCGTGAGCGAGTACTTCCAGATCGGCGCGCTGCCGCTCGGGTTCGTCCCGCTCGACGCCGACCTGCTCACGCTCGGGCTCGACCAGTGCCTCTACGACTGCAGCGTCGGCGGGAACGCGAGCTGCCTCACGGACATGGCCCTGGCGGTCGACATGCTGCAGCGAGCGTACGGGCGGTTCGAGCACGTCAAGTACAAGGGGGAGCTGTCGATGCAGATCCTGAACCACCTCGTCGAGATGAACGCGGCGAGCCGCCTGGCCGCTGCCGCTACTGCGCAGGGCACAGACAGCGGGGCAGGCGGGAAGACCAGCCGTCTGCACACGCTCATCATGCTGGACCGCAGCGTGGACTACGCGTCGGCGCTGTCCACTCCTCTCACGTACGAGGCTCTGCTGGACGAGCTCATGGGCATCCAGGATGGGTTCCTGCCCGCCGTCGCCCCCGAAGTGGGGCACAGCAGCGCCGGCGACGCGGCAGTGCCCGCCACGGGTGCGCCGATCGGACTCAACTCGACGGACAGCGTCTTCAGCGAGATACGCAGTATGCACGTCCATACGGTCGCGGCGTCACTCAACGCGCGCGCAATGGCGATCAAAGAAGCCTTCTCGAGCTTTCAGCGGAACAGCCCAACCGCGTCGGCCGAGGAGATCCAGGCGTTCGTCAAGGAAGTCCCAAACATGAAGACAGCGCAGCGACAACTCGAGCAGCACATCGACTTGTTGGAAACCGCTGAGACTGTCACGACGTCGAAGCCCTTCCACGACCTGTGGACTCTCGAGCGAGCCATCATGGACGATGCCGACAACACGCTGGACAGGATTGAAGCGATGATCTTCCGACATGAAGCGCTGTTGAAAGTCCTGCGCGTGCTTTGCTTGTACTCCGTTGTCAACGCTGGACTCGCAAGGCAAGACCTCGAGCGAATGAAGCTGCATCTCGTGCGAGCGTACGGACACGAGCTCGTGTTCTCGTTCGACAACTTGGAGCAGCTGGGGCTCCTGAAGGAGAGATCAATGGGACCAGCGGCAACTGGCAGCAGCGCACTTCCTGACAGCGAATCTGCCTTCCAGTATGTGGCCAAGATGCTCAGTATCATCGACTTGGACATCGACATCCAACACCCCAAGAGCGCTGCATTTGTCACTGGCGGGTACCTGCCGATCTCGTGTCGGCTTGTGGAAGAGATCCTGAAGAACAACAATTGGCGAGCGATAGATCACACCATGGAGCGCTTGCCTGGGCCGCGCGCGGAGGTTCACCTCGCAGACACGACTGAGAAGAAGCAGCGCAAGATGAAGCGGCCCGTGACAGTCGTGTTTTTCGTCGGAGGAGTCTCGTACCTGGAAGTCGCCGCACTTCGATGGATCGCGTCGTTCTGTGAGTATTTCTTGCTGGTTGATGCTGTTCCCTGTTGGTGCTCTTCCATCACTTCCTTCCAGTCTAATGATCTTGCGATTCCTCGCTGTGCTACAGATCCGGTCGAGCTGATCATCGCGACCACCAGCCTTGACAATGGAAACACATTCCTCACCAAGGTTCTCGAGCATTTGCCATTGGCGACGAGATGAAGCAAGCAGCAACTTCCTGTCCAGAAACCGCGCACTTGACTGGACGAAGGAGAGCAGGCAACACAACCAACGCCATGTAAATCCGTGCGTGTGTGTTAATATTGCATATTGCCACCTTCGCCCACCTCGCTCTGATGTTGCGAATGTTAATGGAAAAGAAATGAAGCCAACTACAGCGAGGAGAAGCCCGCTCGCTCGTTCGTTGCGCACTCACATGTGAGCGCGGTAGCTGTCGCCCGTGGTCGAGTTGGGATCTCTGCCCGAGCGGCATTCGCCCTGGTAATTGCTGCAGCTTAGCGGCTGGTGGCCAGCGTAGCCGGGGATGTTCTCGCTGTAGAACAGCCGAAGCGTGTTGCGTGGCGTCGGGTGCAGCGACTCGATGTCCTCCGGCCCATGGGCGTGCGCGACGACCTGCGGGTTACCGAACGAGAGCGGCAAGAAGCCTGCGTACCCTGGGATCTGGTTCGTGTCGCGGCTCGTTCCGGGATTCAAGTCAGACGTCGTGGACGCCATGCCGCGCTTGCGCATGTACAGTCGTTCGCGCGGGTTGGATCCGTAGGCGCCAAAGTCGATCAGGTACGAGCTGTTGGGCGTGATCTTCGGCACTGGAGCGTGCTGCCCCTCCGGCGAGCGGCAACTGCCCACGGCTTCGCCGGAACTGCTGAACGAGTACCGCTTCTTGCCCCGAGCACACAGTTCCTGCTCGAACAGGTCGTCCACGTGATCGACCGACTGGCAGAAGAAGTCCCAGGTTATCCGGTCGCGCTGGCTGCCTCGGCGCCGATCGAGGTAGCTGATGAAGGTGTCGATGACTCGCGGAACGGCAGCGTCGCCCAGCGCCAGCTTGAGCACTTTAGGCGCATCGGCGAGATCGATCGTCTGCTGCTTCGACTCGCCGTCGACTTGCGGTTGCAGACTCTTCTGCTGGCCCGCCAGGGACTGGAACGCTTGCTCGTACTGCTCGAGCGACACGCCCAGCACGCGCTTCATCTCGGCGTCGAACGACGAGAAGTCGTTCAGGTAGGTGCTGGTCGCGACGAAGGGCTTGCGGTCTGGGAGGACCTCGCTCGCGCTGACGCCGCGGCGGTCGGGGACTCGGTAGTCGGCTGGCTGCACGAGCTGCCCGCTCTGCATGACGATCGACTCGTGCGAGTGTCGGCCGACGCGGTTTTGGTGCGGAGGCGCGACGATGCTGGATCCCATCTTGGAGAACTTGGTGCCTCGCTGCTCGTACGTCTCGCCCGGCTTGAGCGTCGGGCACTCCTGGACCGCAAACGACCGGAAGCCCTGGTACCCGGTCGTGCGCGACGCGCACATGATGCCTCAGGGGTGGATCGATAGCTTGCGGAGTTGCAGCCGTGGGTGATCGCGTTCAAGTCGGCGACGACGAGGAGGAAGGCTCAGCAGGAATCGTTGTCGCGGTGCGCTTGGCTGCCTCGAGGAACTCCAGCGCAGTCGCCGACTATCTTTGTCCAGGCGATCCGATCAAACCCAGCACCAAAATGCACTACAGCAGCTTAATTTAGCCTCGCGCTTGACAAGACTCTGACCTGGACAAAGCAAACATGGACCTCGAGCCGAGCCAAGGACAGCGTGAGGTGGAAGGGGTTGAGGTGTCGATCCGCCGCATGAGTCTGCGGACACCACCGTGCGAAATGACCGAGACAAACGACGTCATCTCCTTAGAAGCTCGAGCGCGAATGCGCGCTCGTGGACGTGTCTATTACGGGCGACGACAAGTGCCAACAGTAGTGCAGAGGAGAGGGAAAGCGAGCGTCCACACGCCCATCGAGGGAAAGCGACAAGGAGGAGGGTGACGCTCGGAGCTGGCACGGGTGAAGTGCTCCTCTCCAAGCGGCGCCGACCGACCACGACCTGGGGCGTCGTCGCTTTGCCTGCGAACTCTGCGCTCCCTTTGCCCGACCGGCAAGGGCGAGCCTGGCGACGCGGACACCGCCTCGCCTTCTCCCTCCTCGCTCCGCTGTCAACCGCGAGCCCGACACGGCAGCCAACGCTCTAGTCGGTGTACTCGCACTCCTTGGGGAACGTGCAGCCCGAGCGGCGGATGACGACCTGCGCGGCCCAGTGGCCGGCGTTGACGCACTGCTCGATGGGGCGGCCGAGCGCCAGGCGCGACACGAAGCCGCCGACGAAGGCGTCGCCGGCGCCGTTGGTGTCGACGATCTCCGAGGCGGCGAGCGGCGGCACGGGGAACTCGTACACCTCGCCCTGGTACACGACGATGGTGGGGTCGGCACCCTGCGTGAAGACGACCGTGCGGCAGCGCGAGCCCGAGTTCTTGGGCATGCGCGCGAGCTTGAGCGCGATCTCGGGCAGGTCCTCTCCCCAGCCGTGCACCTTGCCGAAGGCCTTGGCCTCGTTCTCATTGCCGAAGACAAAGTCGGCGAACGGCACGGCGGCCATGAGCGGGTCCTTGAAGAACTCGACGATGAACGGCGCCGAGAGGTTGAGCAGGAAGACCTTGTGGTTGTCGTGCGCGTGCTCGGCGAGCTTCATGACGGCCGGCGGCGACACGGTCAGGTGGAAGCCGGCCGAGTAGAAGAACTTGCCCTTGCCGATGATCTCCTGGCTGCGCGCGTCCTCGAGGTGGTCGTGGTGGAACTCGTTGGCAGCCGACAGGTCCGCGACGAGCGAGCGCTCCGAGTCGACGACGCACACGGCGCACGTGCCCGTCTTGACGTCGTCGTGCTCGAGGTAGTGCACGTTGACGCCGTCGGCCTGCGCGCTCTCGCGCAGCTTCTGGCCGTACGCGTCCTTGCCGACGGCGCCGAAGAAGGACGTGGCGGCCGCGTTATGCTTGTTGAGCATCCACTGGGCCACGCGGATCGAGTTCTGCGTGGCGCCGCCGGCCACGAACACGGGTTTGAACTCGGTCGTGAGCTCCTCGTAGAGCGGCTTGTGGGTCTCCTCGGCCAGGATGGCGTTGTCCAGCTTGAGCCCGTACTTGTCCAGGAAGGCCTGGTCCACCTCGGCCGAGATGTCCAGCAGCGGGTTGCCCAGGCCCACGATCGCGTGCGTCAGGTGCTCCAGCTGCTGCTGCTCCGCCTCGGTGGTGGCGCTCATGGTGGAGGGAGGAACGGGGGAGGGAGGGGGAGGAAGGGGAGGGAAGGAGGCGATCGATCGATCGTGCTCGACTGGTTGGGATGTGAATGCCTGCGGGTGGCTCGCTCATTGCGAGCGGCTGACTGAGGAGTATCCGGACGCGGGGCGGTATCCGGATGCCGTGTTCAGATTTCGCATCCGAGGTTCCGCCAATCACAGGTGATTGGAGTGTATTTCAGCCAATGGGAGAACGAAAAAGAACGTGCGTGGAGTGGTTGACTTGGCAGAGTCACAAGCGCCAGCCACTGGTTGGTTGGTGCCCAAGCATGCACGAGAGCCTGATTGACTGTGACGAGCAGGCACTTGTTCACGTTGAAGCGCCTGGAGTGTCGAGGATGCGATCTGCTTCGCTGCTGAACAAGCTCGTCGTGTAGAGAATATTCCCGATTTGAAGGCAATCGTCGATTCTTGTGCCAATGACGGGTGAAGTTATGGTTCATCGCCCGACACTGGCGTCCCGTACATTGCCTGGTCACCCCGACCGAGTGGATCCTTACCAACTGTAGATGTCCTGAGCAAGCAACATCAGCCCGGCATCCTTGCCACGGTCGCAGCAGGCGGAGCAGAGAGGCCTCGAGTGTCGGATCTCCCCCCACTCAACTTGCAGCCACACGAGGTTTGTCATGTCGGGTCCTGCGCGGACTCAGTGGGCTGCTGCGCCGCCAGCTGCAGCGAGTCTTTCGCTCCGACGTCTTGTCTCGAGGCGACTCGGAGATTCAGCCCACCGTGCTCGAAGCGACGAGAAGTGCTCGTCGACCACAGGGTACCTGGTTGATGGGGTGAAAAACCTCGTGCTCGCCGCAATAAAACCTGAAAGGAGCCGTGAATCACTCGTCTCGTGAATGCACCCACGAAGAATATCTGATCTTCTTCTCAATCGCTGGAAGTGCTCGAAGCAAGTCCTTGGCGGGCGTGACGGAGCGGTTGCGGTGGGACGCGGAGCAGTTGGAGGCGGGGGAAGATGGCCGGCCGCAGGGCTCTGGACGTCAGTGACTACGCGGTGGCAGCGACGGGTGGTCGTGATGATGCGAGTGATGTCGAGCTGATCGCCAGTCTCGACGCACTGGCAACAGGGGAGACGATCACCACGGCACCGACGGTGATGGCGAAGTTGTCTACACCATGGAGGCGGATGATCACGATGATGAAGGGTCTTGTCTGTAAGCAGCCCGGAGCGAGCTTGCGGCCGCGACGAGAGTCACGGACTCAGTCTCCTGGCCAGGTACAGACGGGAGGAGGACTCGCACTAACCCCCGACATGCCGTCTCTGGGGTTGGACACGGTTGTCAAGGGTGGAACGTCTGGGGACAGCACAGCACATAGTGCAACCAACGCGTCGCGTACTATTGATGGGCTCGGAGACCACGTTACTGCTCGCTACCGACACTTTCGTGACGCTATTGAGGCAATGAAACCCAGCGAGCTCGGCGAGATTCTGTTCGGGTTGCTGCTGAGTGCGGAAAGCTGTCGCGACGAAATGCGCGCATACGAGGAGCAAAAATCCTGGTTGCTGCGACTAGTGCAGACTGGGCACTACATCCGGCAGATCCGGCGACTGCACGGCGTGCTGGATGCGATGAGCGAGCAGTACTCGGCGTTGGTCGAGCCTGCGTGCCTGAACGAGTGGGAGAAGGCACTGGAGCAAGAGAGAAGCGTGCGCGTGGAGAGGTACGATGCCATGCTAGAGTCATTCTCCATAAGAGATACCGAGCGCCAGGGCGTCGAGTGTACTCTCTTGAGCGAGATCGATAGCGAGGTTCAACAGGAGGAAGTGCTGACACTGCTCAAGGCGGCAATTCAAGAGTACGGCGACGACGTGCTAACGTCGGAGGAGACTGAGATCACCAAAATTGCGTTCAAAGTTGTCGCGGAGTGCTCCAGCATGGTCGTCATGTCGCTTCCGTCGTGGCTGGTGATGCCGTTCGAGTTTTGCAGCACGTTTGGACTTTCGCAGTGGGGGAACGATGTGTTTTTTTCAGACCACTCGGACACGACTCAATTTATCGATGATGCCAACGAGTGGTCGCGTTTGAACCACCCGCATGTAGCGAAGTTCCTTGGCGGGTGTCATGTTGGAAGTCGTCCGTTCATCGTCCACGAAAGGGTACGCACGCTGCACGAGTACATGAAGGGGGCCAAGGACCGGCAGCAAGTGTGGCGGCGTCTGTATGAGGTTG
The DNA here is from genome assembly GCA_023338175.1 of Phytopythium delawarense. Taxonomy (NCBI): domain Eukaryota; phylum Oomycota; class Peronosporomycetes; order Pythiales; family Pythiaceae; genus Phytopythium; species Phytopythium delawarense. The sequence goes on from JAADYF010000587.1 coordinate 10,372, forward strand.
CTCTCGCGCTTCAGTATTTGCATCAGCGAGGGCTCGGTTGTGATGGCTGCCTGATCCTGGATAATGTGTACTGCGCTGAGCTCGAGGACAAGGCAATGCTGTTTGGAGCCGGGCTCATTTCCGTTCACGAGGACAACGGAGACGAATCAAGTCGAGTGATATCTGCGGACGTCGAGGCGCTGTGTGTGCTGATCCTGAACTGCCTGCATGAGTTTTCATCATCGAGCGGCAGTGATGTCCTACGTTCGCAGCAAGAGGATGGTGATGGACTTGTTGGTGCTCGTGGATACCGCTCGATGCCTACGTCTCGTCCTGAGTTTGTTGACGAGACCGAGTGGGTGGCGCTATACACGATCCGGTACGTTGACATTGCGACGACTGCTGCAATGCTTCACGTTATCAAACGCCTCAGAGATTTGGCTGGAGTGAACGCTTTGAGCGACCGAAATGTCGATTCTTATGATTGGGAGGAGGCGATTGATGCAATGGATGGCGTGGTTCGGATGAGCTCAGTTGTGATGCCTCGTCTTGGACGCACTGTCGACGACGTGTTGGCAGCATGCAGCGAGATGGCAGAGAACGACGAGGCGGATTTGCACATCCAGAAGCGCCTAGCAGAAATTTGTTCCCAGTCTAAAGTGGCGATCATTTGTGAAGCAGGGGGTCCCCCTGCGTGGGAGCTCATCGTGGCCTTCGCTGATCTCCTCTATCGACTTCACCGTTTGTTGGAGAAGAAGACTGGCAACGGGGATTCATTCTCTATCTCATGGAGTTTGAGTGAACGCGAGAGCACGTTCTCGTTCCACATGGACATCGACCGGTTTATGGCAGCTCACGACCTGTCAAGATCCGACGAGGTCCATTCGTGGAAGCCGGATTGGACTTTACTGAGGGACGACGATCGATTTTTGCAGTTGAGTGCGCTGGTTCTTCATCCTGCTCTCCAGGGAAACCAAGAAACTCAACCTCTTCACACTGAGACACCTTTTGACACTGCACACATCTCTGATGGTATTGAACGCACAGGGATTTCACCAAGACGGACATCACTCCCGAATTGGTTTCTCCCGCCAACTGAGGTTGAGTTCAATTCATATTTGGAGTTCAATCGAGGCGCGTTCGCCTCCATTCATCACGGGTGGTGGCTCGAGACTCCAGTGGTTGTGAAGAGAACATTCACGAACAGAGACGATCGCGAGAGTGTTCAGGCGCAGTTCCTTCAAGAAGCGGATATCTGGTTCCAGCTCAACCACATCAACATTGTAAAGATGCATGGCGCATGCCACATTGGCGATCCGTTCTTCGTGTGCGAATACGCTAGCGGCGGTGATTTGACCTCCTACCTTCGCCGGAACAACCGAGAGCCGTATTTGATTTGGTACACTTTGCTGAACGCTGCACTGGGACTCCAGTACCTTCACGACAAGGGCATCGTGCACGCCGACCTGAAGGCGAACAACATATTGATCGGAGCCGACAACATCGCGAAGTTAACCGATTTTGGCTTGAGCATGTCGAGGCGAAAAGGCGGCGTGAACGAAGCTGATGGTGGTGCAGTTGGCGCGTTTCGTTGGAAGGCGCCGGAGTGTATTCCGTGGAATGGTGAACCGGGGAAGGCAGCGACATTTGCTTCGGACGTGTACTCGTTCGCGATGGTGATGATCGAGGCCGCGACTGGGACGTATCCGTGGGGTTCAATGATGAAAGAAGAGGCAGTGGTCCTTCAGGCCAAGAAGGGTGTTCTGCCGTTGCGACCATATGAGATATTTGACTCGGAATGGCGCTTGATCGAGCGCATGTGCTGCTTGGACCCGTCTGAGCGTGTGACGATTGATGTTGTCGTGATGCACTTGTCGTCGCTTCTGGAACGATTGGACTTGGCTCGGTTGCGGTCTCCGATCGACGGAGGTTTGGTACCCATCAAACACAAGAACCGTGTCCTATCGCGTGGAGGAGCGATGCTAAATTTGATCGGGCTGGCGAATACCAGGAACACGCGCTTGTCGTGGTACGCGACGGAGCACTTAGTCGCTGTTCAAGTCAATCGCGAAACCCACTCCGAGAAGAGAGAGATCGACGCTATGGTCCGCTGCTTGAGAATGGAAGCGACCGAGAGAAGACGTGGGCAGGCAGAGCATTCATGAAGCTGTCTAGCAGCAATCTTGGCAACGAGGACGAATTGCTGCTGATCACTGCGTGCGGTGGGATTCCTCCGCTCGTTGCTCTGATTCGAGCCGGCAACGACATCCAGAGGGAGGACGCTGCGGGTACACTGTGGAATCTGTCAGTGAACGAGGACAACCAAGTGGCAATCGCGTCATGCGGAGGCATTCCTCTGCTGGTGGCGTTGGTGGGCGATGGCAACGACGTCCAGAAGGAGAACGCCGTTGCCGCACTGAACAATCTCGCTGTGAACGATTTCAACAAGGCGCTGATCGCGTCGAGCGGAGCCATTCCTCTGTTAATATCATTGATGAGCAGCGATATCGATGCCCACCGGGTGAAAGCAGCGGGGGCACTGGGTAATCTGTCCGGAGATGCCGAGAACTCATTGCTGATCTCCGAGTGCGGCGGGATCCCTCTGCTGGTGGCGTTGGCAAGTGATGGCAACGACGTCCAGAAAGAGAAGGCTGCATCCGCTTTGGCAAACCTGTCGATCAACCACAACATCTGTGAAGTGATCGCGACATGCGATGACATTCCTCCGCTAGTGGCGCTTGTGCGCGACGGCAACGATATCCAAAAGGAAAAGGCTGTTTCCGCGTTGTGGGGTCTTTCGACCAACGATTGGAACAAGGTGCTGATTGCAGCATACAATGGGATTTCTCCGTTGGTGGCATTGGTTCGCGACGGGAACAGCGTCCAGAAAGCGAAGGCCGCAGCCATACTGAGTAATCTGGCTGTGAACGCTGACAACAAGGAGCTGATCACGTCGTGCGGTGGGGTATCTCCATTGGTGGCGTTGCTAAGCAACGGGAATGACGACCAGAAGGCGAAAGCTGCAGCCGCGCTGGCGAACCTTGCTTGGGACAACGCTGCCAACAAGACTTTGATTGCGAGTGCTGGTGCGATACCTGCACTTGTCGAACTGGTTCGAGAAGGCAATGATGCTCAAAAGGAGAATGCGACGGCGGCATTGAGAAACGTGACGGTGAACAAGGACAACAAGGCGTTGGTCGTAGCTACCGGCATTGTTGACGCTCTGGTGGAGTTGGCTGAGCACGGAACCCCCACCCAGCGAGAGAACGCTGACGGAGTCCTCTGGAACCTCGCATATTGATACTGCTCCAAGAGAGTTTGCCGCCACCTCACCCGAAGACGGCGGGCTCGCGGCGGCCGACGACCTCGAGGTGCGTGAGCTCGCGCTGCAGCTCGCGCTGGGACTCGGCCAGCACCTGAGCGTACGCGACGAGCTGCTGCACCGCCAGCTGCAGCGAGTCGTTCTCCGCATGCAGCAAGTCGGCACGCTCCTGCGTCTCGTTCGCGACGCCCTGGCACCGGTCGAGGCACGTCGACAACTCCTGGCACTGCTGCAACAGCCTGCATGAGCACTGTTAGACTTAGAGCGCCGCAAATCGAGAGGAAGAAGACCCACGAACTCGGAACGCTGGCACTTTTCGAGGACGAGATCGCGCTTGAGCGTCGCATTCGACGCCACGGCGACGCTCTTGCGTTTCTCACTGCTCCGGAGGGCACCCGCGACGGCGCGCAGCTGCCATCAAATCATTCAAGCGTGAGGTCATTCCGCTTCGCTTCGATTGCCGAGAACCTAGCGAACCTTTTGCTTCGCGGCGCCGAGGCCGGACTGCAGCTCGCGGTTGCGCTTGCCGTACTCACGCAGCGCCTGACCCAGGGCGGCTTCCCTGCGTCATTAGCTGTGCATCAGCACAATCAACACCACGGACTGCAACACCACATCAACACTTCATCCGACCGGTAGCGGCCGACGGCGACAGTCTTGCCGATACGCTGGAGCTCGAGACAGAGCTTACTCATGCCTGCGTCGATCACCGCCAACTGCTTGCGCGTCGGGACGAACACGGCCAGCATGCGGCGGCGTGACGCATCCAGCTCTCGGCACTGCTTCACGACGGCGTGGTACTCTCGACTGGCAGCTTGCAGCTGCTCCTGGTAGCTGGAAACGGCTCGCTTCGCGCGCTCGGTCTCCATGCAGCTGAGCCAGAGTTCTTCATTGAGCATGCCATTCGCTTCACGCAGCACCAGCGATCCCTCTTTCGCCCGGCGGTACTGCGATTTCACACGCTCGAGATCGTCTTGGAGCTTGATGACGGTCTGGAGCAAGTGCGCGGCGTGGTGCTTGTTCTCCTTCCGCTCATCAGCAAGCAGATCTTGAAGCCGTCCCCGCTCCTCCTCTCCACGAACGAGTTGCCTCTGCTGCTCGGTACACCGACGATCGTTCTGGTCGTTGGTCTCCTTCAGTTGAATCGCTTGGTTCTCCAGCTCGGAGTTTCGCTGGCTCAGCTCCACCAATCGATGCTGAGCGTCCTCCAAGTCCCCTCGGATGTCACAACACTCCAACTCGAGCTGCGTCTTCTCTTGAGCAACTACCGCCAGCTGCGCACGCAGATCGTACGCTTCCTCGCTGGCCTTGAGGTGCAAGTCGCCCATCTGTGTGGACGACGCGTGCTGGGTCTTGAGATGGTTGGTGGCGAGTCGTTCGCGTCCCCGAAGGCGCTCGTTCTCCTGCTGCAGCCGCTCGCGGTCCAGCAACGCCACGGCCGCCTTGTCGATGGCCTCCACCTTGGCAGCACTCTCTCGATCCACCTGGCTGCTGAGAGTCGCCACCTGCGCTTGCAGAGACAGGAGCTCGCCTCTCATGCTCCGGATGCTGCGGCGCTGCTCGGCCAGCCTCGCCTTGGCCTCGCGCACCTTGACGTCCCGCTTGCCGACGGCGCGTCGCAGGCGCTCCATCTTGCCGCAGATGCGGGCGTAGCGCTCGCTGTCGATGGGCACCACGTCGTCCAAGTCGAAAGCCGACATGGCGGACATGACGGACAGTGCCTCCGAGACGACGTCGCTCTCGCTGGCGCCGTCGTCATCTCCGCACGGGCCCGGATCGCTATGGACAAGCCAGTCGAGCCCCTTAAGCGACAGTTGGCTCGTCGGCAGTCCACATCGCTGATCGTCGGCGTCTGGCTTGTGCATCGCTTCCAGTTTCTCGCGACCAATGGAGTCTCCTGATCGGACACCAAGTGTCTGTGAGGAGCCGCGTCCTCAATGCGCGAGGCGGCGCCCCTTCGACCGCCCAGGCCTGTCAACTCGCCAGCCATGCCAGTCAAGTCACAGGCAACCCGAGTTGATGTCGGCAACGGCATGGGCACCGCCCTGAGAGCCCAAGAGGGAGGCACGCAGCCATCAATGATCATGTTGAAGCGGTCTTCATCATGACGGGCTCAGAAGCCAGCTCACGTCTATATATGTAATTTTCAACTCTTTAGAGTTTACATTCGTTATTTTATGTGGCCACCACCCTTACAAACGTAATTAATGCGGGTCAGACAGAGGGGGAGGTTTCTTCGCGCGTCGGTGGTGCCCAGAAGAGAAGACGCCGGCGCTGGAAAGTGCGGGCGACGGACGGCGGACTTGCGGACGAAGCTAGGGCTCTACGAGCGCTCGGAGCGGCGCGATGGACGGCCTGGGCGTCGTGTACGAGCAGGAGGAGCCGCTGGTGGACGCGGAGGCGGCCGGGGACGTCGCGGGCGGCGGCGGCGCGCCAGAGAGGAGCGGAGACGCACCGGAGGACGACGAGGAACTGCGCGCGCTGGCGCAGGACCCGGACGCAGCGCTGGGGAGCGCGGACGCACGCCAGCCGCAGGAGCAGCAACACAACCAGCAGCAGCACGAGGCGCCGGCGCGTCATGAGCAGCTGCAGCAGCAGCAGCAGCAGGAGCAGCAGCCGTACGGCGGGTACTCGGACTACGGCGCGCAGCAGGCGCACTCTGGCCAGTACAACGACGCGAGCAAGCCCCCGTCCAAGCTCTTCATCGGCGGCGTGGCCTGGGAGACGACCGAGGACACGCTGCGCGCGTACTTCAGCAAGTACGGCACGCTCACGGACGCGGCGCTCATGAAGGACAAGTTCACGGGCCAGCCGCGCGGCTTCGGCTTCGTCACCTTCGCCGACCCGTCCGGTATGTTACGTGGCCTGCTACTCGCCGACGATCCTGGTCGTGAGTCTAACAGAGTCCGCCGTGCTGTCTTGATCCCTCACTGCAGCGCTCGATCGCGTCCTCGACGAGTCGCACACGCTAGATGGCAGATCGATCGAGGTTAAGAGGGCTATCCCGAGAGATAGGACACCCGCGGGCCATAGGTTAGTACTGCTTGCATGGTTGGGACGGCGCGCAATGGGTGAGAGGAAGGAGGAGGAGCACTTGGAGAGAGAAGCAAGGACAAGAAGGAAGGCAGAGGACAGAAGGACCAGGAGAGCAAGCCGAGGAGGCGGCGTCCAGCCCTCGTGCGCCGCCGCCTCCGGCAAAAGTCAACACGAAGCCCCGAGTTTGCCCCCCAGCCGCTCGCCCCCGAGTTCTCCCGCTCCGTGTGCCGGTGTGGGCCGAGCTCCGGACGCCGCGACTCCTTCTTCTCTCTCCAGCTGGGCGTGGCGTCCACTCCCGCGACGCGCCGATCGGGGCCGCTCTGTCAGCTTGTGGCGATTGTTCTGACCGATCTCTTTGTATGGCTGTTGCACACGCATGGCGAACTAGCAGCGACTACCGCGGTGGCGGAGGAGGCGGCGGCGGATGGCGCGGCGGCGGTGGCGGCGGTGGCTACGGCGCCAGCGGCACCTTCATGGAGTGCAAGAAGATCTTCGTCGGCGGCCTGGCGCCGTCTGTCGCCGAGCCCGACTTCCGCCGGTACTTTGAGGAGTTCGGCAAGATCACGGACGCGGTCGTGATGATCGACCGCGAGACGCAGCGCTCGCGCGGCTTTGGCTTTGTCACGTTCGAGGACGCGGCGTCGGTGGCTGAAGTGATCAGCAAGTCGCACGAGATCCACGGCAAGACGGTGGAAATCAAGCGCGCCGAGCCCAAGGAAGTGCGTGGCAGCGGCGGCGGCGGCGGCTATGGTGGTCGCGGCGGCTACGGTGGCAGCCGTGGGGGTGGCGGCGGTGGTGGCTGGCGCGGCGGCGGC
>JAADYF010000588.1:0-17513 GCA_023338175.1 Phytopythium delawarense
CCCCCCCCCCCCCGCCGGTGCTGCCGCTTTACAGGAGTCATGGCGCCGCCCGAAGGGTATTGACGGCCGCGTGCGCCGAAAGTTCAAGGGCGCGATCCGCATGCCGAACGTCGGCTACGGCTCGAACAAGAAGACGCGCCACACGCTGCCCAACGGCTTCCTCAAGTTCACGGTGAACAACGTGGCTGAGCTGGAGCTGCTGCTGATGCACAACCGCAAGTACTGCGCCGAGATCGCGCACAACGTGTCGGGCCGCAAGCGCCGCGACATCGTCGAGCGCGCCGAGCAGCTCAACGTGCGCGTGACCAACCCGAACGCGCGCGTCCGCGCCGAGGAGAACGAATAAGCGCCGCGTATTCGTGCCGATCCGCGTGAGGGCCAACAGCAGCAGGAGCCCCAGGCCGCGCCGCCTCCACCCTGGGGGCGGCGCCGGCGTGGGTCTTGTGTGGAGGAACAACAGCCAACTGTGAACAGAGAAGCAAGAAAAGCAATCCCGCATCCAGCCCCAGGCAGTAAATGATCAATGCACCGTTTAGCGCCAGCTGGACCCCGGGACTCGCTCGTGTGTGCTGTGTTGCGTTGCGTTGCCACGGGCTTTGCCCCCCACGGGGCTTGCGTGCGTGAATGGTGGAGTCGTGTTGCTGGTTGATGGCAGGCCGCTTTGAGGGCGACGTGATGGTCGAGCGAGTGGCATTTCTGTCCTCGAGTCGTCGCCTCGTTCTGCAAGTTGTGGGACCGCGGAGACGTTCAACGCGCGACCAGCTGCCTCCAAGTCACGCGTACGTCGTCCAGACCCTCAACAGCAGGCGTCACGCTCGTCTACAGCCGTCCGCAAGGCGACAGTCGTCATGGGGCATCCCTGGGGCGCGATCACGGCGTGGTGCCAACGCCCCGTCCACCGTGGAGACGCCGCCAACAAAGAGTGAAGGTTAAAAGACGCCTCTCCGAGTGAAGGTTAAAAGACGCCTCTCCGAGTGATGGTACTAAAAAAAACGTCATAGAGTGATGGTATCAAACGGCACAGAGTGGTGGTAAACTCCTGGACTCCCCCAATTCGGTTTCTAGACCCAATCAAACGTTTGTTCCCGTTTTTTTGCTTGTTAAGGTTTCTTTTGTCTGAGTTTGTGTAATAGAAATAGGAGCAATTCGTGAAACCAGATTAGGAGTGACTATCCGATGGACTGTTAGGCCTCGCAAACCTTTGTGAATGAATAAAAAACAGTATGGATTCACAAAGAAAATACAAATATACGAACGAATAAAAGATGCAACACCCTCCACCCCGCCGTCTATTGCCACGATTTCCTCATACAAACCGCAACATCTTCCCGCATCTGCAAGCACACAATCTCACCCCATTTTGACACTCATACCTCTGGCGGCAAAGCCATGAGGAGGTCCCGTGGTGGGTGGGGATCAGTCCGTCCTCTCGATTAACTATGAGCCAATCACATGTGAATTTCAAGCAACATATATTATTACAGTCCTTTGATTCAATTTTGAATTATGCAAAGACATTTATCAATCATGTGATATCACAGGTAATCTAAACACATAGTGTTGCAAATGCTCCAGCCTGTGTAGGTGGTCAAGCAGGTCAGGCAGCAAGTGATCCGAGCGAGCGTCATCGCCACCGCTCCACCGCTCGCCGGCCCCACCGCGCACCGCTGCGCTCGACGACGCTCGAGGCACTGCTGAAGCTCGAGAGTCGGCCACAGATGCACCGCTCCGGCCTGTTCCTGGCGCCCGCGAGCGCGCTGGCGGCCCGCTACTCGCGCGTCGGCGGCTCGCGGCTGTGCGTGTCTCGCGCTCCGCTGGCGGGCCGCCGCGCGTTCTCGCAGCGCGCACCGCCGCCGCATGAGGACCCGGCGATGAAGGAGCGCAACCGGCGCATGTTCGTCTACCTGTCGGGCACGGTGCTGGCGTGGTTCGGCATGTCGTACGCGGCCGTGCCGCTGTACAAGGCCTTCTGCCAGATGACGGGCTACGGCGGCACGACGCAGCGCGCGGACGTGATGGCGGCCGAGAAGCTGACGCCGCGAGAGGACGGGCGGCCCATCCGCGTGCTGTTCGACGCCGGCGTGAGCGCCAACATGCCGTGGCAGTTCCGCCCGCAGCAGCGCGAGCTCGTGCTCGTGCCCGGCGAGACGGCGCTGGCCTTCTACACGGCCAAGAACAAGACGGACCAGGCCATCACGGGCGTCGCCACGTACAACGTCTACCCGCCGCAGGCGGGCGTCTACTTCAACAAGATCCAGTGCTTCTGCTTCGAGGAGCAGCGGCTCAAGGCCAAGGAGGAGATCGACATGCCCGTCTTCTTCTTCATCGACCCGGAGATCTGCGACGACCCGACCATGCGCCACGTCAACAACATCACGCTCTCCTACACCTTCTTCAAGACGGACGACGTCGACGAGGACGATGTCGACGACGACGACGACGAGTGAGCCGCGGCCGCACGCTGCGCCAGCTTCAGCCAGCCAGCGGTATGGCGCGCACCTAGGACAGACAGACCACCGACCGCAATGAACGCTCCGTGTACCTCACTCGCTCTTGGCGCTTCCTCCCTCCCCCACCGGTCCACGTGCAAGGCATCTGCACGCTCCGCAGCACTTGCACGCCGCAGCAATCACTCCTTCGCCGCCCAGCTGTGCGCGGATTGCACATCACCTCGCCGTGTGTCCATGGCGGATGTGTGTTGCCAGCTTGCTCGCTCCTTCCCGCTTCTCGTCACTCTCGGATCCGCAGCCATGGCGCCGTCCTCGCTCGCGCTGCTGCTGGCGCTGGCGCTGCTGCCTCTCGCGGCCGCGAACGACCACAAGCTTGAGCGCGTGCCGGGCCTCGACGCGCGCGACGCGCCGTTCAAGCAGTTCGCGGGCCAGCTGCACCTGTCGGCGGGCGAGCGCCTCTTCTACTGGTACACGGAGAGCGCCGAGGCGCCCGAGACGGCGCCGCTCGTGCTGTGGCTCAACGGCGGGCCCGGCTGCTCGTCCATGGGCGGCTTCTTCACCGAGAACGGGCCGTTCGTGGTCGGCAGCGACCTGGCGCTGCGGCGCAACCCGTACGCGTGGAACCGCAAGGTGAACCTCGTGTGGCTCGAGGCGCCCGCGGGCGTGGGCTTCAGCGGACCCGCGCAGGCGTCCGAGTACTACAATGACGACACGACTGCGGCCAAGACGCGCGAGTTCCTGCAGCTCTTCCTGGCCAAGTACCGCGAGCTGCAGGGCCGGCCCGTGTTCATCACGGGCGAGAGCTACGCCGGCGTCTACGTCCCGTACCTGGTCGAGCTGCTGCTGCGCGAGCCGGTCCCGGGGCTCAGCCTCGCGGGCTTCGCCATCGGCAACGCGTACACGGACCCGCCGACCGAGGGCAACGCGCTGTTCGACTACTACGTGAGCCACGCGATGGTCTCGCCCAGCGTCTACGCGGCCATCCAGGACGCGTGCGGCGGCGAGCTCGGCTGGGTGTACAGCGGCCAGAACACATCGCAGGCGTGCGCGGACGCCGCCGCCGTGGGCTTCGAGGCCACAGGCCAAGGCCACTTCAACATCTACTACATCTACGGCGACGTGTGCCTCGTGGACAACAAGCAGGTCGCAGCGCTGCACAAATCGATCGGCAGCGCGCCGGCGGGACTGGCGCCGTCGCACCGGGGAGACATTGGCGTCTGCGCCGACGTGTTCACGCAGGCATACCTGAACCAGCCGAGCGTTCAGGTACATTGCGTCGCTCGTCGATCGCCCTGGCTTGTCCGCCCACTCGACTCACGTCCTGCTGCTGGCGAGAACAGGAAGCGCTGCATGTGGAGGGCGGGCACGTGGACTGGGCCGACTGCAGCGACGAGGTGGCCATGTCCTACACGCCGAGCGCGTCGGCGCTGCCCAAGTACGCGAGCATCCTGGACAAGGGGCTCAAGGCCATGATCTACAACGGCGATGCCGACTCGGATGTGAGCTTCATCGGCAGCCTGCGCTGGATCGGCTCGCAGGCCGGCCTGGGGCTGCCCGTCGTCAAGCGCTGGGCACCGTGGTTCGGCCCGGACAAGCAGCTCGCCGGTTACGTCGAGGAGTACGCGGGCCTGACGTTCAAGACGGTCAAGGGTGCCGGCCACCTCGTGCCGGCCATTCGCCCGCTGCACGCGCTCAACATGCTCGAGTGCTTCGTCTTCGGCGAGCAGGCGTGCGCCAGCTTCTCGTACCCGGTCGACGGCGACGAGGTCGAGGCGGGGCTGCTAGTCACCGAGGACCTCAGCGTGTCCTCGACCCGGTCGAGCAGTCTGTCGACTCTCACGCTCGGGATCGTCGGAGTGGCCGCTCTCGTGGCACTTGGTGCTGTTGCTGTTGCTGCCGGGCGTAAGCGGCGCCAGCGAACGGCGTACGCGTCGATCCCGCAAGGTGCCAGCGCCTAGAGACGATGTCCACAGCGATCTGCATCGCATGAGATCAAATGGATCAGGCAGGTGCACGGGCAGCAGCGTAATGCACAATGCAGTTCACCACTCTGCGATGCAGGCCATGGAGTCTGTAACGCTATCGAGGAGGAACGTGTTGCAGTGACAGAAATTTCGATTTAGTCATTTCGAGTTGATTCAAATTATTCAAATTTTTAGCGGCTTTCAATGGCGGCTAAAAGTCCAGTTCAGCAACCCTAATTCGTCATGATTCGATGGGATCACTTGATAGTTGTATGGGGAGTCTCTTGCCATCTGTTTCCATCTCGCCGGTAACTCTCTTCCTCTAGGGCTAGGCGTCCTCCTCATTTTCGACACACGTTTTACGCTCCGTTTCAGATAGTGAACGCCCACACAAAACAACAGGCGCGGAAGCCGGCAAAGGAAGGGAAGAAGACGACGGTCGGGAAGAAGAAGACGGCGCGATGGCGAGCAAGGAGGAGCACGACAACGACGAGATCCGGGAGCAGGACCGCTTCCTGCCGACGGCCAACATCTCGCGCATCATGAAGGTGTCGCTGCCGTCGACGGCCAAGATCGCCAAGGACGGCAAGGAGACGGTGCAGGAGTGCGTGAGCGAGTTCATCTCGTTCATCACGAGCGAGGCGAGCGACAAGTGCCAGCAGGAGAAGCGCAAGACGATCAACGGCGACGACATCATCTGGGCCATGAGCACGCTCGGCTTCGACAGCTACGTCGAGCCGCTCAAGCTCTACCTGCAGAAGTACCGCGAGTCGGTCAAGGTCGAGAAGAACGACAAGAAGGACAACGTCGGCACCTTCGGCGCCTCCTCCTAAAGGTTTGTATGGCGCGGACTGCTGGCTGATAGCACGAGTGTCAGCGAGGCAGGCAGGCGGTCCACGCACGAGGCGACGGCGTGTGAACACGGATGCGCTTGAGTCTGTCTCCTCCTCCTCCTCCTCCGTCCGTCCGTCCGTCCGTCCGTGCGTCTCGTTACTGTCGGCGTGTCGGCGCATGCAGCAGCTCGAGCAGCTGGCCGGGCGTCTTGCCGCGCGCGCCCGCCGCGATGTCGGCGGGCGAGTCGCCGTACAGGTCGACAAGGGACGCGTCGGCGCCGGCGGCGAGCAGCAGCTTGGCGCAGCCCACGGCTCCGCGCACGGCGGCCACGTGCAGCGGCGACCACCCGTTCATCTGCGGCCACTCATCGCGGGTCCTCACATGAGCCAAGGCAGGCAGCAGCACGGCGAGAACAAGGGTGAGGATAGCGTACGTGGTCGACGAGGTTGACGCGCGCTCCCCTGCTCAGCAGCGAGGACAGCACGTCGGTGTGCGTCTGGGACGCCGCCCAGTGCAGCGCGCTCCACCCGTGCTGGATCTCGGCACACGGACAGCGTCACGGTCACGGACTTGCCGCCATCCAGCGCGAAGGCATTAAGGCTTCCTCACCTGATCGGCCGCGTTCGCGTCGACGTCTCCGCTGTCCAGCAGCTCGCGGATGCGGCTCTTGTCGGCGCGGAACACGGCGCGCAGGAACTCCTTGCTCTCCTTCGAGTCGCTCGGCGTCGTCCGCTCCGGACCAGCGCGCTCGTCACCGCCGTCCGCGTCTCCGTCCGAGTCCTCGCCCGTTGGCTGCTCGCGCTTGCTCTTCTCCCTCGCCTGCTTCTTGCTACTCACGGCGTCGTCCTCCTCGAAGCTCGAGTACCCGTCGCCGTCGTCCGCGTTGTTGCTGTCCGCCTCGCGACTCGCAGTCACCGCGGACTGGAGCACTGCCGCGGCGCTCTCTTCTTGCTCCGCCACTTGTCGGATCGACTGTGTGACCGCCGCACGCTGCGCCTCCTGCTGCGCGCTCTTGACTTCGGACGCCGTCGCCACGATCGCCGACGCGACCCGCGCAGAGTCTTCGGCGTCAATCTGGCGCGCAAGGGTCGACAGCAGCGCCGGCTTGTCGACTGCCGCCGCCGCCGTCTCGCCACTCGCTCGCCCCTGCTGTTGTCTTGCGACGTCCATGAGCGTCATGCCTGCCGACACCTTTGCCTGCTCTTGCTCTCGAGCGACGTCCGCAAGCGTCAGTGTTCCCGGTGCCTCCCCCTTCTTCTCGGTCTCCTGCATCGCCTTGGCGACATCCAACAGCGATTTGGCGCCGCTCATCGCGCCTGGACACAGCCCAAGTCCTCGAACGCGCTCACGACCAGGTCAACAACACGTTTATGAATTTAGATACCGTCCATTGCCCACGTGAGCGAACCGAGAGGTTCGTTTCGCGGCGCTCAGTCCTCGCGAGTGCGCGGCCGTTTCTTGATCGGCCCAGGCGACTTTGGTCGACTGATGCTGCTGCTGCTGCTGCTGCTGCTGGCGACCCTCGCGCTCGCCACCGACGACGCAGCCACCAGCATCTTGGCGCGTGCCATGACTGATGTCGAGGGAGAAGACGCCGGCACGGGGGAAGACTTGGGCTTGGCTGGCGCGCTGACACCTCCCGTGCTGTTGTCCGACACGTTCTCCTTCTCCTTGAGCATCGCGCGCATCCGCTCAAGCGTTCGCTTCATCTTGAACTGGTCGTCCGTCAGATACCTCACCTGCTCAAGCAACTGGTTGTTCTGCTCCTTGACGCGGATGTGGTACTGGATCTTCTGGCGGCTGTTGTGGTGGCTCACGAGCTTGTCGTTCTCCTGCGAGACGCGGTCGAGCTTCTTGCGCAGATCGATCACGTCGCTGTCGAGCTTCTGCTTGTCCGCGGCGAGCTGGCGGTTCGCCGCCTCTAGCTTCTTGATCTGCCGCTTGGACTCGAGCGACTCGGCTCGCAGCGCTTTGAGCTCGCTCTCCGTCGCCGCGAGCGACGCGCTGCGCTTCTCCAACTTCTTCGTCTCCATGCGAAGTGAAGCTTCGGCCGACGCGATCTCCATGTTCCGGCGCTTAAGAGTGTCTTCCAGCGCCACCAGCTCGGATTTCTTCTGCTGCTGCGCCTTCATACGTTCGTTTTCAGTCGCCAATGCCTTGTGCGTCTTCTGCAACTGCGCCAGCTCGTCGCGGAGCTTACTGATGGCCTCCGTCTTCTCCCAAAGCTCGTCCTTGGCCTCGCGGCCTGCCTGCTCCAACTGCACCATCGTCGACTGCAAGGAAGCAATCGACTGCTCGCTGGCTCGCTTTTCTCGCTCCAACTCCTGTGCTCGTTCGTTCAGAGCGCGTTGCTCGTCCTCCCACAGTGTCTTGGCTTGCTCGTGCTCCTCCATTGCTGCCTTGTGGCTCTGTGTCAACGCCGCCAATTCTTCACGAAGTTTGACAATCGCGTCCGACTTTGAGGATGCGTCGCCCTTGGTCTGACCAATCTGTTCTTCCAGTTCGTTCATCGCGACCGTCATCTCATCAATCGTCTTCTTCTTGTCCTGGATCTCGATCTGCATGGCGTCCGACTTGTCGACAAGCGACCGGCACTCGTCCTCCCACTGCGTCTGAGCCTTCGCGAAGCCCTCCTCCGCCACCCGCTTCTCAGCCATCTCCTTGAGAAGGTTCTCCTTGAGAGCGGAGTTCGCTGAATCCATTTGCTTGAGTGCGGCGGTCTGCTTGTCCAGCAGAGCTTGCAGCCCATTGGATTTGTCAGCGGCAGCATGGAGCTCCGACGTCAGCGCACTCTCGAGGGAGGCGGTCTTTGACCTAGCTTCATCAAGGGCGGTCTTCAGGCGCTCAGCAGCTGCCACTTGCTCTTTATACCTCGCCTCAAGTTCCGCGAGTTCCTCGGACGTGGTGCCCTTCTCGTTGGACAAGCGGGCGATCGCTTCGCTCTTGCTGGCAACATGTTGAGTCAACGCCTCGATCTGTTCAGAGCTTGAGCTTCTCAACTCGTGCAGTTGTTTCTCCAGGCTGGCAACAGCACTGCGCGCTTCCTCCAGCTGCTGTGTTGCCTCTGCACGCTCCTTCACCAACAAGTCCACACGATCCCGCAAGGTGCTGTTCGCGGCCGCCTCCTCTTTAAACGCAGCAACGTGCTGAGCCACGTCGTGCTTGAGTTGCTCAGCTTCTGTTGTTAGCGACCGCACCATATCCTCGTGCGTGCGTACTTGTTCGTCGAGCTTCGACTGCAGTCGCTCACGCTGGTGCTCGAGCTCCGAGAGATCGTGCTCGAAGCGAGCAGACTCTTCGGTTGCTTTCTTGACAAGCGACTGGATTTCACGCTCAAGCTGCGACTTGGACTGCGAGTGCTGGGCTTCTTGCTTCGCCAAAACGTCGGTGGTCTCCGCTTGCAAATGATCAAAGTCGCGACGGAGCTGGTCCTTGGCAGCACGTGCCTCCTGTTCCAGCGCTTGCAGCTCTTGGATACGCTGATTGGCCTCCTCGGTTTCTCCACCGAGCACTGAAATCCGCTCGTCCTTTAGCTTGAGCTTGTGCTCGAACTCTTTCACCAATCCATCCTTTTCGTCGCGGGCGAGCTCAACAGCGCGTGCCACCTGCTCTTCGTAAGACTTGGCGGCTTCGGTCGCTTCTTCGCGGAGTCTCTCGATCGAGTGGTTCGCCTGCTCAAGCGCCCCCGACAGCTCAGCGCCTTCATGCTGCAGCTTCGCTCTTGCATCTTCGAGCTCCTTGGCGGCCCGAGTCATGTCATCGAGAGCAGTCTGCAGATCGTCGGCGGAGCGCTTTGACTTCTCCAGTTCCGTTGACGCTGCATCTAGTTCGGACGTTAGTGCGGCGTTGTGCTTCTCTAAAGATGTCACGCGCGCATTCGACTCGGCCAACGACACGATTGCGCTCTCCCGCTGCTTCTCGCTCTCAGCGTGTTGGGCTGTCATCTCCTTGAGCTTGTCCAGGGCGACGTGCTTCTCATTCTCGAGCGTCGCCACTGCTTCGCTGAGGAGCCGAGCGCGCGCTTCGGTCTCGTGCTTCTCGGCAGTAGTCATGTTGACTACGCTCTCCAATTCTGCTAACCGGCGGGTCATATCAGCAACCGCCTGGGCCTTCTCTTGCGAAAGTGACTCGAGATCCCCGATCTTCTCGAGTGCCGCCTGAAGCTCGCACTCCTTCTCCTTCACGATGGACGTAGTTTCCTCGACGCTCTTGGCCAGCGCCGCCTCGCGATCGGAACTCTCGACCTTCAGCTGCTCCAACGATCCGAGCGCCTGCTTGGTCTCGGCCATTTGCTTCTCGAGCTGGGACGAGAGAGCCACGCACTCGTTCTGCTTGGAGTCTAGCTGAGCTCGCAACTCCGATGAAACGCCCTCTAACTCTTGGCGAGATGTCGACAGTAGAGAGACCTGCTCGTCTAGCTGCTTCATTCTCGTTGCCATTGTGTCATGAGCGATGCGGGAGTCGATCAGCTGCTGCTCGTAGTCGAGTCGCACACTCTCCGTCACCCGCTCAATCTGGAGTAACAAATCCTCGATACGGACTTGATGTTGAACAGCCGTCGCCTTGGCGATTTCGCGCTCTTCTTCTGCGTTGGATAGCGAAAGCTGCAACATCAAAAGCTTCGCGTCGGCTTCGCTCAGCTGAATCTTGTACGCTGCTTCCCGTTGCTTCGCCTGGAGCAGCTCCAGTGAGGACTCAGCTGTCTTTTCCTCCATAATCTGGACCTCGCATTGAAGAGAGGCCATTCTCGACTCGAACTCGTGGGCTTGCTGCTTCAGCGACTCTTCCAACCGAGTCGAGAAGTCCCATGTGCCATCTTCGCCATCCATCGAAGAGTCCTCGCAGCCGCGTTTGCCTTCCAGCCGATCCTGAAGCTCGTGCTTGTCACGGACGACAAGAGCGAGCTGTCGGGTGAGGGCCATCAGCAAGATGTTCAGACTCTCCACTTCGCTTTGCACTTCGTTGCGACCCATGTCCATCGCATCGTCCGTTGACTGGCAGCGAGCAAACTCTTCTTGCAGCCGCACGAACTCATCTTCCAGCTCTTCGTACTTGATTCGCAACTCGACGGCATCAACTGACGGAACATACTTGCTCCCGCCATCGTGGTCTTGCGCGCCTCGTAGCCGCAGCATCATCTTCAGGTGGAGAATGTTCTTCTTGAGCTCCGCGCAAAGCGCCTCGAGGTGCTCTTCTCGCACGAGCAAGCGGTCGCACGAGCGCTCAAGCTGGTCGCTCTTTTCAAGGGTCGACGCCAGTGCTTCTTCCAACTCACGAATGCGCACAGCGACAGCGTGGTCGCTGCCCAGCTCTAGCTGCTGGTCTCCCGCATACTCCTGCGAAGACGCAGCAGCGTTCGCCAGGAGGCTGCCGGCACTGGGGTGCCACCCCTGCCTGCCCGCCTCTGCCTTGGCTTGCTCCAGCTCTTGCCGCAAGCGAGCCACTTCATGCTGCAAATAGGCGTTGCTGCCGCTCGAGTCCTCGTTGATCACGGCGTTGTTGCGGATCATCTTGGCGCGCTGGGCAAACTTGAGCGTCGACAGAGTCTCGAACGACGAATCCTCCGCGGGCGAGATCGTCGCGATCATGAACGTCTTGGAGTTGCCACCCAGCGAGTCCTTGAGCAGGAACGTGAGCTTCGAGTCGCGGTAGTGGACATGCCGACTCTTGCCCGCGGACTGGTCCACGAGCCCCATGATGACGTTCCCGAGAGCGGAGAGCGACTTGTTGATACTGCCGGCCTCCTTCAGGCGCTCCCCAGCCGCCTCTGTGCTGCGCTGGCGCTCCGAGCCGGCCAAGTCCACCAGGTTGAAGCGCGACATGCGCGTCTTGGTGCCTTCTGGCGTGATCTCCTGCGACTGGATCTGCAGGATGAAGACGCTGTGGGACCGACTGCTCTCGCGGTTCATGGTCGTCTGTCCGACGCGGCGGTTCCGCGTGCCGATCTTCATGAGCTCTGCTGCCTGCCGCGCGCTCGTCACGACGCTCTCGATCAGTCCGTCCACCACGACGCCCTTGCGGCCGCTCTCTCTCAGCTGGAGTCCCGTCGCGTCCTTGCCGCTGCCACCGTCGAGCAGGTCGTACACGCGCTCGTTGTAGATCTCAAGGAAGGAGCAAGCGAACGTGTGCTTGACGGCCAAGTCGCCGCTGTTGCTGCTGCTGCCGACCACGTTTTCGAACAGAAAGTCGAACACGCGCGGCACGAGTCCGCGCAGCGCGCGCTCAGCGTCCGCGAGCGCGAGCGCCTCGGCGTCGATCACGTCGTCAGGCCCCTGCATCGTGAACGTCTTGCCGGAGCCCGTCTGGCCGTACGCGAAGATGGTGCCGTTGTATCCCTCGAGGCAGGCGCGCGTGATGGGCGCGCCCACGACCTGGAACACGTCCGTCTGCGAGGCCTCCTCGCCGAACACGCGGTCGAACGTGAACTGCCGCGAGACGCCGTGCTTGTTCTGCAGCACGAGCGTCTGCTGCTGCGCGTCGCTCGCGGGCATCGCCACGCACTTCCTGGCACGGCCGGTGGCCAGCCGCGCGCGCGCGAAGTAGCCCGCCGACCCGCTGAGCGCCGAGGTCGCCGCGCCGCTCTCGCGCTCGTTGGGCGGCCGCACACGGCAGAACACCTTGACGTTCTCGTCGTCCGCCATCGCCGCCGCTTCTCGCGCTTCCGGAGGGTCCCACGAAGCGGAGAGAAGCCGGGAAGAAGCGGA
Organism: Phytopythium delawarense; assembly: GCA_023338175.1. Lineage (NCBI taxonomy): Eukaryota > Oomycota > Peronosporomycetes > Pythiales > Pythiaceae > Phytopythium > Phytopythium delawarense. Next base: position 11,953 of record JAADYF010000588.1, read on the forward strand.
TGTGGGCGCGGGTGAGTTGCTAGTAGAGAGGAGCGCTGGCTCAGTCCACGCGCGGCGCCACTAACGCCCTGGAGGATGGAGAGCGAGCGCCGCGATCCGAGTGCCGGGTTTGAGGCCGTCGACGTGCTGGAGGATTCGGTTTGACTTGGTGAAAGAGGCGGCGACACAAAGCGCGCGAACTTTTTTTATTATTTTTTTTCAAAATGGGGGTGTTTTCGCGAAATGCTTTTGAAAATTGAAAAACAACAGAAGCGTTTACCAAAAACCACAGTTGGACGGCGTCGGTGGTTGTTGAGCAACACTGGGGCAACATGGTGAGCGATGCCGGCGTGACACTGCGTCGAGACCATGAAGCTCTTTGAGGCGGCGCCGCAATGACCCCGCGTCCTCCATCGAGGCGCTGGCCTGCAAGGGCTCATGAAGAGGCGGAGGTGATGTATGCATGCGGGACGTGCAACGGGATTGTCGACGGAAGCAGCGCCTTCATTTCACACACTTAGAGGCTCGCTTGCGTCGACGCAGAGAGGTGGGGAGACCAACGGGACGGCTTTTAGGCGCCGCTTAGTGCTCCTCGTTCTCGCAGTGCTCCTTGTACTCCTCCTCGTCCAGCAGGTCCTTCAGGTCGCCATCGTTCTCGAGCTGGACCAAGTCGCACGCCACCACGTTAATGCACAGAGGACCCTTCAACCACTGCGATCCGACGTGTTGACGTACTTCGATCTTGATGAACCAGCCGCTGGTCATGGCCTCCTCGTTCACGAGGTGCGGGTTCTCGCTCAGGTCCTGCACGCATCCCGGTCAGCGATTGGTCGACAGCACATGCTCCGCTGTGTCTACACGCCGCTCACCTCGTTGATGGCCGTCACGGTGCCCGTGGCCGGGACGTACACGTCGCTGGCGGCCTTGACCGACTCGACGGCGCCGAACGCGTCGCTGTTCCTCGCCGGAGATCCGTCAGTCACGAGCCCAGCACCTGCCTCACAAGCCCAGACGCAGCCACGCACCCCTTCTTGAAGCGGTCGCCGACGCTGGGCAGGTCCACGTAGACGACGTCGCCGAGCGAGTTCTGCGCAAAGTCCGTGATGCCGATCGTGCCGACCTTGCCGTCCACCGTGATGTACTCGTGCTGCTTGGTGTACTTGGTCGAGAAGAAGGCCACGGCCGGGCGCTGCGAGGCCGCGCGCCAGGCGCCGCCCACAGCCGGGGCGCGCAGGGTCTTGGAGAGAGCGGACGCGACACGCAGAGCCATCATGAACACGGTACGGGTGGGCGGGAGGACGACGCGGGAGGTGATCTCGATGGCTTCGATCCGCAACTGGCCGCCCCATTGGAGCTCCCGATCAACGGCGGCACCTCCGGAAGGCGATCACCCGAGGTTTTAATCCGACAGTAGCTCTCGTTAAAGGTTGATGATGGTGACACTCAATCCTACTGAACGCGTATTACACATCAAATTTGTATTTGATCGGGAGGCTGGTGTCTTTGCTGCAGCCGAGGTTTTATCACAACCTCCCAGGTTTCATGTTGCGCTTTGTATGTCGACGGATTGGATGCGCGCGCAGATTAGACCTGCGCTCGTAAGCCTCTTTTTGATTGATCGCTATCCCCATACAAACCGCAAGAGAGTCCACGTGTGGCTACGCTTGGCACCGCCGCCACCACAGGAACTCGACATGATGATGATGCGCCTGGGGCTGCGCCGCCTAGCGGTCGCCCACGCCGGCGGCAGCGCGCGGCGCCCGGCCGGATGGCTGGCAACACGTCCGACCTTGGCCTCCGCCGGCTGCTGCGGCCTGTCGACGGATGCCGATGCGCCGCCGCCGCCGCCGCGCAAGCTGGTCAAGCGCAAGGTGGCCATCGTGAGCGGCTACCTCGGCTCGGGCTTCCACGGCGTGCAGCTGAACAAGGGCGTGGACACGATCGAGCACGAGCTGCGCCGCGCCATCCTGCAGGCCGGCGCCATGCGCGAGTCCAACTTCGAGGACCTGGGCAAGATCGACTGGTCGCGCAGCAGCCGCACCGACAAGGGCGTGCACGCCGGCTGCATCGTGGTGCGTGTCGCCGCGTCGCGAGTCGGTGGATGCTGTTGGAGGGACCTGCTGACGTAGATGAATGTGGTGGCGCGCTGCAGTTCTCCGGCAAGCTGCTGATCGACGAGGAGAATGACATGGACTGCCACACAGGCCGCGTCCAGGGCCTCACGGAGCGCCTGAACGAGGCGCTGCCGCCCACCATCCGCGTCTTCTCGTGCACGCGCGTCAACAAGCGCTTCGCGGCGCGCAAGAACTGCGTGCTGCGCGAGTACGAGTACTTCCTGCCGCTCTCCTTCCTGCAGACGAGTGTGCGCGCGCAGGACGGCGCAGATGCGCCGCCGCTCGACGTGGACGAGGCTGTCGGCAAGTTCACGGCGGCGCTGCGGGAGTACGAAGGCATCCACGACTTCCACAACTTCACCAAGTCGCGCTCGTTCTTCTACAAGGCGCACGCCAAGATGCAGCAGCTCAAACAGTCCGCCCAGGTGGATGACGACGCGGACGAGGAGCAGGACGGCGCTGACGACATGGAGGACGAAGAAGAAGACAACAACCAGGAAGACGAGCAGGGTGACAAGTACCGCGGCAGCAACTCGCAGTTCGGAGACGCCAGCGAGACCGTGCGCAACCTGTTGCCGCGCCACCGCCGCGCCATCTACTCGTGCTCGGGTTCCATCATCCACGACTTCATGGGCGAACCGTTCTTGCGGGTCCACATCGTCGGCCAGGCATTCCTGTTCAACCAGATTCGCTGCATGGTCGGCGGCGCGCTGGCAGTCGCCACGAACGGCTTGTCCATGACGGCGTTCCGCGTCGCGCTCGGTAAGTCTTTCGCTCTGATCCATGACTGGTTGGCTTGTGCTGAATCTAACACACTCGCTCTTGCGGACTCGTAGACACGAACCGCATCGTGCGAATCCCAATTGCTCCCGCGGAAGGACTTGTGCTCCTGAGCAGCACCTTTGGCGGCAAGCTGCACACCGTGTCGCTGTACAAGGACCCGAACACGGTGCTGGCTCGTGAGCGCAAGGACCTGTCCCATCGCGTGCTCCTGAACCGGCAAGAAGATGCCGAGATGCGCCAGTTCCGCGAGCAAGTCATCTACAAGGAGGTCGTCCGCAACTGGAAGGCCGACGACAAGACGGAGCGCTGGCAGGCGTACCTTGAGCGCGTGTACGAGGCCAACGAGCGGTTGGACGACGCTGAGCTGAGCGAACTGCTGCGGGAACTGGACGAGCAGAAGCAGGAGATTGCGCAGAAGCGCCAAGCCTTTGTGCACCGCAATCGTATCGAACTCACGGAGGGAGGTGTCCAAGGTGCGCTGCTGCCCAAACAGTTCACCACAAAGCTGTGCGTGCGCCTCGCGGTGGCGCCTGGGATCTTCACGTCGGACCTTCGTCGTGGTGTCGCCAAGGTTTGTCCGTCGTGTATCACTACTGGATGAAGGAGCACCCAGACTAACTTGCGAGTCCTTGTGACGTCCTGCTGCAGCATATCAAACTCGGTTTGATCCCCATGAACGCGACGGAAGAGGACATCCTGTCGTATATTGAGGAATTCGGCGTCCAGAAGCTCGCGGAGGAAGGTCGCCGCCTCCGACTCAGCATCCGCTCGTAGAGAACCCACCATAAACCCAATAGAGCCGTCTCCATTCGCGAGCATGATGGCGTCGCGGACTCAATCCTCTCGCAGAGACACGAGTGTGCCCGACGTCACTTTCGTGCGACGAATGAGGTCGTGCCCCTCCATGTCCGCCAGGTGGAACTCCATCGTGAACGGTGAGTGCTTGAGTTTGAGCTTCTTGAGCTGCTGCTCCTGGACCTCCTTGTACCGAGTGCGCCTCAGCGTGCCGAGAATCGTCGACCGCGACTTCTTGAGCGCCGACGCCACCTTTCCGACCCCAGGCATATGGATGTGGAAGGTCTCATCGTCGAGCCGAGCTGTCGGCAGCAGGAAGCCCAGCTGCTGAATCAGCCTGCAGACGCACACGCATAGTCGAGAGTGAGGCCACCACTGGTGAGGCTTGCAGCGGGTGTTATAGCTCACCTGATGTGCTGCCGGGTGCTTCCATCTGCGTCGGCGGCCTCTCGAACGTACCCACCACGTCCGGAAAGCGCGTCGACGAGCGCGTCCATTGAAATCGTAGGCAACCGACCAAGAGAGGGCACGGCGTCTCGGAACGCCGACAGCGCTTGGATCTTTGGGCCATTACTGATCCGTGCGGCTTGTCCAGAACCACTCTCCTGCCGCCGGAGACCTTCCAGCCACTTGTCCACTTCGGCAGTGTATCCTGGAGTCGGCAGGACCGCCATGTCGCTCGTGCCGGGCGAGACGCGGAAGGTGACGAGCGCTCCGGTGCTCCGGAGGCGGCTTACCTGCTCGCCAATGCCACGGCAACAGCATGCGTCAGACGCGTGCTCTAGCCCAGCGAACCGTGCTCCACACTCACGTTTTGGTCGACGAAGGTCCGGTTGGGGAAGACGGAGTAGCTTTGAAGGCATGGACACCGGCAGGCAGGCACTTGTGAGGTCGGACAGCCGTCGCCAGCAGCAAACAGATCGCAACGCACAGCTGATGCCAAAGCACGAGCGGCGCGACGCCGATGCGCGCGAACGCCTGCGCACTGCGACTCAGCAGTAGCTGCACTGAGGCCAGCGTGTCATCCACGTCCGCCGCCGCGTCCTCTTCCCACTGCGCCGCGTCAGCCGCCGCGTCCTCGCGCTTGCGCTTGGCGAGGCGGCGGCGAAGCATTTCGTCGTCTCTCGAAGGGCTCCTTGCGAGTCAACCCATCCAATAACTACGTTATGTGTACCACATTAATAAAGATAGAGTGTGGATTGGTTAGTTTAGGGATAACAATATTCGATATGCCAATTATATCACGAAGCCTTGACCGCGTTGCGGACTCACACGAAATTGGTGCTATACTGGTCACTCGGCTTGACGCTGCCGGTCGACAGCGAGCTGAGCTTGGCCATCTGCGGGTGCTGCTGCGTCTGCTGGGCCTGTGGGTGCTGGCTTTGGCGCTGCTGCATGAGCAGGATCTTCCTCCGCACGACCTCGTCGTTCTTCCGCCCCATCAGGATCGACGCGTACAAGGAGCCAGCCGTCGCCGCGAAGGTCACGCCTGCCAGCACGATCGACGCGTACATTGGCGGACCGTACCCGTCGCCGTCCGAGTCGCTGCTGCTGCTGCTCGTCGTGATGGACGAGCTCGCCACCGTGCACCGGGGTCCCGTCCAGGATGTAGACTTGCAATCGCAACGGTTGTCGGAGCACGAGCCAGTGATCACCGTCGAGTCGATGGTGCAGTCGTCGTCCGACTCACAGAACGCCATGCCTGACACCTCCGTGTGTGGGTTGTCCGTGTCTGTGTACTCGTCGATGTAGTCTTCGATCCACTGCGCAGTCGGATGTGTATCCGGATCGCAACCGATCGCCATGGCTGTGCCGTCCGACGTATCCTGGTACACCCGGATGTAGTCGATCTTCATGTACATGGGGAACGAGTCACAAATGTCGTTTGAC
>JAADYF010000589.1:0-17475 GCA_023338175.1 Phytopythium delawarense
CCCCCCCCCCCCCCCCCCCCCCCCCCCCCCCCCCCCCCCCCCACTAGTTGAACTTGAACTTACCCGCCAACGGGAGTTGAAGCAAGGCGGCAGCTGGCGGGCCTTGCTCCGGCTATCTGACCTGGACACCCGCGGTCCCATCCGATCCGAAAATGGCGCGTCGCATGCGAGCGCGTCACGTCCAGCGGGTCATTCGTTCCCCCCGAGCAGCAACTCGTACCAGGCATCGTAACCCGCCCGGTGGCGGTTACGATTACATTCCGCAAGCTCAATATAGTGGCGGTGGTTACGCCCACAAAGGACGCATGGCAGGCCACAGGCATGCCCCGATCACCCCGTCAAGCGCCGATCAGTCGCCGCCGCCACCTCCAGGACCCTCGGGGCGAGACCAGGCGAGATCAGGCGAGACGAAGCGGAGAGTCTTCCATCCATGCCGGTGTACGCGGCGATCACGCCGACGCTGAGCGGCGCGGAGGGGTCTCTGGACGCGCTCAACAACTCGGCCTTCTATGGCGAGGTGCTCAAGAACCCGACGACGGCGAGCGTCATGGCCACGGGCACGCGCAGCCACGGAGCGGCGCTCGGGCGCTTCGAGCGGCTGTTCGTCTTCATGGTGGACCCGACGTCGTCGCGCGGCGCGTCCGTGTACAGCTCGTTTATCGCGAGCGCGGCGTTCGCGAGCTGCCTCATGCTCTTCATACAGACGCTGGACGGGCCGAACCAGGGCAGCTCGGCGCCCGAGTACCCGCGGCTGCCGGCCAAGACGGGCTACTTCGACTCGGACCTCGTCTTCACCGTCATCTTCACGCCCGAGCTGCTCGTGCGCGCCGTCATCTGGCCGTCCATGTGGAAGGACCACGAGTACCTGACCGAGCACGGACTGCGTCCGTTCCTGCGCGACCTGTTCAACTGGTTCGACGTGGCCGCCATCATCCCGTTCTACATCGACCTCATCTTCGGCGAGGACAAGAGCTTCGTCATCATGCGCCTGTGCCGCCTGCTGCGCATCTTCAAGCTCGCGCGCAACCACTCGGGCACCTACATCTTGGTGCGCGCCATCCGCGCCAGTCTCGCCCCCATCTCGGTCGCGCTCATCTTCTTCATGGAGATCGTCTTCTTCTTCTCGGTCGTCATGTACATGGTGGACCCCAACCTGGACCGCAACAAGGCGGGCTTCTCCGACCTGCTCACGTCGGGCTACTTCGTCGTCGTGACCATCGCCACTATCGGCTACGGCGACATCACGCCCACCAAGGGCAACGTCGCCAGCCGGCTCTTCGCGGTCATGATCATGATGTCCGGCACGCTCTTCCTCTCCATGCCGCTCGCCATTATCGGCACCGAGTTCGACCGCGCCTGGAAGCAGCACGCCGAGAGCGTGCGCAAGCTGCAGGAGCAGGGGTACACGGCGGGCATCGACGCCATCCTCGCATCATCCTCTACCTCCGCGGCTGGCAAGAGTGCGTTACCACAGCAGAAGCACGAGATCCTCGTCAAGTACAACGCGCCAAACAAGCTCTACCTGCGCCTCGCAGCGCTCACGGGCGAGGCGTCGCTCATGGTGCAGGCGCTGTTCAACGAGGCCAAGTCAGGTGATATGGGCGTGACAAGTCTGCGCGAGATCACGGACGATCTGAAGCAGCAGGCGGAGCTGTGCTCGCTCAAGAGCGAAGAACTCGGCGTGATGGTCAACGAAATGATTGTCGCGCACGTCGAGGAGATCAAGGAGACGCCGACGTGGAAGCAGTGGGCGTACACGACGTTGAGCGACAGCAACTCGTCGCGCACGGCCAAGTGGATCTCGCGCTGGGTCAACCTCTGCCTCATCTGCAGTATGATCGTCGTCGTGTTCCAGACGATGCCCGAGTTGCAGACGTACGGCGAGACGACGGTGCTGTGCGAGCGCAAGGTCAGGCAGTACTGCGAAGGTGTCACGAGCGTGTCTACCGGCGGGGACGACCCGGGGTGCTTTTCGGTCGACGACCCGTCGGTGCGCCTTCGCTTCAGCTGCTCGGAGAATGACAAGCTGACGGACTCGACGTGCTTCGGGTACGGATACAACTTTGGCAGTGCCATACCGGCCGTGGGCCTGTCGTGCAGCAACAGCTCGGACATGTCGTTGACCCCGAAGGTGCCGCTGAGCAAGCTCGACCAGCAATACGCCTCGCTGTCGTTCAAGGACAAGCTGACGATGATCAACCCGTTCCGTGTGGACACCCAGCTGAGCTCAACCGAGCGCGACCTGAGCGTGTGCAAGAAGTGGGAGTGCGACAACCGCCACGTGACGTTCCTCGAGTTCGGCAGCGCGTATGTCGCGGCCGAATACATCTTCACACTCACGTACCTGTTCGAGTTCAGCGCCGCCGTGTTCGTGGCCTCAAACGCGCGTTCGTTCTTCAAGAACCCGCTCGTGTACATCGAGATGGCGTCATTCATCCCGTTCTTCGTGTTCGAAGGCCGCCGGTTCTTCACGACGACCGACCCGATATACGTGATCCCTCCCGGGTCGCAGGACTTCTTGACCTTCCTCCGGCTGCTTCGACTGTCGCGCATCTTCAAGATCCAGCAAAGCATCCCGGTGACCAAGGTGCTGTGGGAGTCCATTTCGAAGACGTCGACGCGTCTGACGATCCCGTACTTCATGCTGATGGTGGTGACCACGATCCTCGCGTTCATCATGTTCGAGATCGAGAAGGGCACCGAGTGCTTCTACGGCGAGGAGTGCATCGTGGCGGGCAAGAACATGACGTTCCCGGACGACCTCGTGGGCTCACCGCTCGGCAAGCGCTTCCTCGTGAACGCGAAAGGCAACATCTCGACGTTCGACGATTTCTTCTCGGCCTTTTGGTTCGTCATCGTGACGCTCACGACGATCGGGTACGGCGACATGGAGGCGGTCACGACGGCGGGCAAACTGGTCGCGGTCATCGCCATGATCTTCGGCGCGTGCTACACGGCCATGCCGCTCACGCTCGTCGGCTCGCAGTTCAACAAGAGCTACCGCGAGCACAAGCGGCGCGAGGCGCTGCTTCGCACCAAGCTCGAGGTCGGCAAGCCGTACGTCGTGCAGCAGCAGGAGTTCGAGCTCTGGGTCGAGTTCGCCAAGAACGAGGGCTTCACCGCCATGCTGCGCCGTGTGAGCGACGAGCTCGACCCGCTCGTGGACGAGATGGACCAGCAAGAGACCATCGCGGACAAGAACCGCGAGGCTATGGTCGAGCTCGCGACAGAGCTCAAGAAGCTCGTGTACACCCAGCGGGTACGTGATGAAGTCGTCGCCAGTGTGTTGTGTGATTGCTTGATTGACTGACTGAATGACTGCCGTCTGGGATCGGACTGGACCGCGATGACAGCTCATGGTGATGCAGATCAGCTCCATCGTCAACTACCTGCGGCGCGAGGGCGTGCGCCTGGCCGAGCAGCAGGTCACGGCGCTGCAGAGCGTTCATTGACGCAACACTGGCGGGTTACGTTTGAAGGTTACGTGTCCTTTCGAGGACAGTTCAATACCGATATACCTGCAAGACACCGGTATCTCCTCAATTGGACTGTATGACGGGTTGAACCGGTATATCGATACTCTCGCCAGTCGAGAGCTCATTGAGGTCACACAATGGCTACACAATCCATCCGTTGTCCCTCATATTGAATGCTTTCAGCGCGTGCTGCTTGTTCCTGTCCGGCTCGACCGCCGCGCTAGATGCGGAAGCCCGACGCGGGCAGCAGGTCCACGCGCTTCTCGAGCAGCGCCTTCTTGATGGGGATGACGTTGTCGATGCCGCGCGCCTCGGCCTCGCGCAGAGCGGCGCGCGCCACCTCCTGGAACCGGTCGTTCTCCCTCGCGAGTGCGTTGTCGGCCTCGGCCTGCGCCTGCCGCTCGCGCTCGCGCTGCTCGGCCAGCGAGTGGCGTCGCGCGTCGGCCTGCTGCTTCTGCTCCACGGCGAGTTGCAGACTCACGAGCCGAGCCTCCTGCTCCTCCTGCTTGGCCTGGGCCTCGATGCGCTTGCCGAACTGATCCCACTGCGCCACAGCCTCGTGGGCTCGCGCGCGCTCGGCCTCACGCTCGGCTCTCTTGCGCTCCAACTGGTACTGGCGGCTGTGATGAGTGGCCTCTTTCTCCATCGCGCGACGCTCGGCGCGGACCTGCAGATCGCGATCTTCTTTGGCCCGCACTTCGTCGCTCTGCACCTGCAGCCGTACATCCTGCTGGTGCTCGAGCTTGACGAGGTTCTGCACCGCCAGGTCAATCATGCGCTGCTTGCGCGCCTGGGCCAGCGCACGCTTCTCGCGCTGGATCTGGTCGCGCTTGGCGTCGCGTATCGCCTTCTTGGCGGCGTCCTCGTCGCGCTTGCGGTCCTCCTCTGCCTCCTTCTCGGTCTGCGCGTCGCGGAACGCTCGTAGACGCAGGTTCGCCAGCCGAGTCTCTTCGTTGGCTTGCCGCGCGCGCATCCGCCGCGCTTCCTCGCTTCGCTGCTCCTCAAGCGCATCGGCTTCGGCTTGCGCCTTGGTACGCTCGCCATCGCGCTTCTCCTGTTGAGTTAAGAGCGCCATGAAAAGAGGAGGCAGCACTGGTTGGTAAGGCGCGCTAGTGCCTGCATGGATCGATCCAGTCGCCAACGCACCTCCCGCAGCTCGTCAATATACCGCTGCTTATAATCCTCGAGCTGCTGCTTTTGAACCTTGGCGAGCTTCACGAGCGCCTGCTGCTGGCGCTGCTTCAGTCGCAGCTCCTCCTCCTCGCCCTGCAGGACGCCGTCCAGCACGCGCTGGTCGTGCGCGCGGTTGATCATCCGCTCTTGCTCCGTCAGCATGTGCTTCTCCTCCAGCTGCAGTCCTCGATGCTATCATTTCACGGACATACACACTGCTGGTGAGTCGAGACGTACGGTCCGGATTGCCTGGCGAGTCGACGTACGTGCACGACGTCGGCGAGCAACTGCTTGCTGCGCAGGGTCTTCATGCGATCTGTCTGCTCGTACAGCAGCGCGTTGGCGCGCTCGATCTGCCTGGTGCGCGCCTCGAGCTGCAGGCGCGCCTCCTCCTCGTCGATCTTGCGGCGCACCTCCTCCTCGCGCTCCTCCTTGTCCTTCTTCCACCGGTCCTTCTTCTGTCGCATGGCCTCGAGAGTGTTGGGCCACTTGGCCGTGCGCTGCTGCGACTTGAGCCGGGTCTCCTGCCGCCGCACCTCGCGGTCGCTCTGCACGGGTGGCGACACGCTCGCCATCATGCGCTCCAGCTCGTCCGCGGACACGGTCACCATGGACGACGGCGGCGGCGACATGCTGCTCTCCCCTGCTCGTTCGGCGTCGGCCGCTTGCACTTGGCGCAGGCAATGACACACCAGGGCCTTCGACACACTCTCCTAGACGTCTCAATCTCTCTGAAGCGGCTATAAATTGAGCAGCGCGAGAGCACAAGCAGTGGAGCGGAGCGTGCAGGATGCAGCGAGGAAGGAGGCGGAAATAGATGCCGATCAACGCAGCGCTCGGAGCCCGAGCTATTTCTAAACAGCCAAATCGAGCGAACGAAAGTGGCCACTTCAACCGAGTCAAGTTGCTGCAAGGCATGCCATAGCAAACCCCTGTCACCCATCCAAATGCAAGTGCATAGTGAGCGAATGTTGTATATTTTCAGTTAGAGAGGGAGACAGCGAGATGCGAGCATTAAGCCCGGTAACGAGTCGGTGGCCTCCGTGGAGGCTGCATTGGCTCGGTTGTCCAAATGCTCAAGCTGCCGCGACGACGCTCCGGTCGTCTCATGGGTCTCACGCCTGCCGCACCTTTTTGTTGCCGATGCCACGTGCCTGGGCGGCATTGCCGCCGTTGCCGAGACCGGCCTTCGGGTGGTAGTGGCGCACTTCAGCGACCATTCGCCGCCGGATCTCGGGCACGTTCATCTTCTTCTCGTCAAAGTCCAGCTCAATCGTGCCAGGCGCTACGATCTCTTCCTCCAGAGACCGGATGCTCGCCAGGTACTTGTGCGACAGCGCCTCGTCGAGCGTCGCGCGCTTGCGCGGGTTCATATGCAGCATGCGTGTCAGCAGGTCGATGGCCTCCGGCTCGGCGCCGGGGTACATCTCCTGCAGGTTGCGCCGCGGACGAGGAGGCAGGCTGCGCAGGTAGAACTGCACGTCCGGGTCGGCGATCTCTGCAATGTCCTCCTCGTCCATCGTGCCGAGCACGTCCAGGATCGTGTTGAGCTGGTCGCGGCTGTCCTGCGGGAGCGCCACCTGCCCGGCGCCGGGGCTGAGCGGGAAGCACGACACGCCCGGGAAAAGCGGCTCGCGCTGGTAGTGCGACGGCACGCTGCTCTTCTGCATGCTCAGCAGCTCGGCGAAGATGCAGCCGACCTAAGCAGTCAACGAGCTGGTTGATTAGATTGCCAGTGCCAACAGTGCATTGCCGAACTAGGTCAACGTACCGACCAAACGTCGATGGCAGCAGAGTAGTCGTGGTCACGGAAGATGATCTCCGGCGCGCGGTACCATCGCGTGACGACGTGCTCCGTCAGCTGGCGCTGGATGCGCTTCGCCGGCGTGCGCGGGTGCACACCTGGTCCCTGCAGCGTGCTGTCGTCGGGGACAGCCACGTCGTCATCGTTTGCCCCGACGCGTTTACGCTTGCGGTTGGTCGACGCGGACGCCGAGAGACCGCGGGCGAGGCCGAAGTCGCAGATCTTGATGGCCACAGGCGAAAGGTTCAGCAGCACGTTCGCAGGCTTCAGGTCGCGGTGCACAATCTCCGCCGAGTGCATGTACTTGAGCGCCTTGAGGAGATCCAGCAGCAGCCACCGGAGGTGCTCGGCCGTCAGGAACTGGGGAGAGTGCAGAAGCTTCTCGAGGTCCGACGGGAGGTACTCGAACACGACAAACAAGTCCTGGAAGCGGTCGAGGTCGCGCGGCGCGATGATCTCGCGGATCTGCACAATGTTCGGGTGGCGCAGCTGCCGCACAATGCAGAGCTCGCGGAGGATGCGCTTGGCGTCGATCGGGTCCGAGAACACGTTCTGGATCTTCTTGATCGCGACGATCTCGCCCGTCGGCAGGTGCTTGCAGCGCACGACTTGGCCGTAGCTGCCCTGGCCAAGCACACACTCGATCGAGTAGTTCGGCGCAATCTCCGCCCAGCCAGGCACCTTGAGCGCATTCGAGGTGGCGGCCGAGAGGGGTGCGGCGGCTGCCGGAGGCGCGACGGCGGCTGCCGGGACGACCTGCGCGGCCTGGTAATTCACCGGCGCTTGATGCGTCGCGTGCACCACCTGCGAGTCGGACGCTGTTGTAGTGTTCCACAATCACATGAGGAGAATACACCCGTCAGTCGGCGCCTGCAGGCAAAACCATCAATCGCTAGCAACGTACGTGTTCCCTGGTTCTGGTCGAAGATGGCGGGCGTCTCGGCGACGGCCGACGCCGCGTTCTTGTCAACGATCGCGAGCGGGAGACCGCTCAGGTCCTGCGCCACCACGAGCATGCCCTTGCCCACGGGGTTCCCCACGAGCGGGGAGCATGCGCACAGGAGCGTCATGCGCCGCTGATCGCGAGCGACCAACTCGACGAGCACCGCCGGCACGGGGACGCCCTGCACGCACCGCGCGTGCACGTCCGCGAGCACGGCGGCCGTGGGCGGCGGCACCAAGTACGGCACGTCCTTGACGATCGCGCGGCCCGCCATCTCCTCGCGCGCGTAGCCGCACAGCTTGACGGCCGTGTCGTTCCAGAGGATGACCCGCGCCAGCTCGTCCACCACGAACACGAGCGAGCTGGACGTGTAGAGCGACTTGCCGAGGCTCGCGAGGCTCTCGCTGGTCGCGCAGTAGTTGTCCACGGCCGCCACGAACGCCTGCAGCGTCTGCAGCGACGTGTCCTCGAAGCTGTCGCCGACCGTCTGCTGCTGGATCTTGCGGACCACGCTCGTGCGCTTGCCGGCGGCAGGCAGCCCGTTGCCAGGCGGGTAGGTGCCCGCCCCGGGCGGCGGGGGGCCCATGGGGGCGGGCGCGAAGCCCATGGCGGCCGCCGAGCCCGCGGACGAGCGGCCGCTGTCCGGGTCCCCGCGCAGCGCCGCCGGGTCAAAGTGCACCGAGTGCTGCGCCTTGTTGCCGTTCATCATCCCAGTGGGGGTCGTGTCGTGTCCAAGCAAATGCCTGGAGAGGAGAACAGCGCGCCGAGTCAGCCACGACTGCACCGCCACCCACAGACGGCCCCATCGCGTCCCAGGACTCTATTTCGAGCCCCAGAAAGGGCGAACACGTACGTCTGGTCGCTGGCTGCAGGCGAGCGCTCGCTCGGTCGGCGCTCGGACAGGATGCACGCGCGTCTGGGCCGTGGAGACGCTCGGGAGGGGGACGGAAGACCGGGGAAGGGGGCGGGGGCGGCGAAGACACCGGGTGATGCCGCGTGCCGTTGGCTTGCCTTGGTGCGGGGGAACTTTGTCCGGCGTTAGAAGACGTGGTGTCGCCAATAGTGGACTCCAAGCTGCGAACTGGCGACGGGGTGTAACCACGCGTATTTTCAGTACATCTGGTCTAACATTGCCATTTGTACTGCATTTGAGTGTATCCACCCCCTGGCTGGTGGCTCTTCACTCCACTGCACTGCATGTCCGTCATGCAAGAGCTTGAGTTCACATGCTGCTTCGGTTTATTAGATGGCATCACAAGCGAGCCATCAGTCTATGACTGCCTGCCTCCACTCGTTCGGACACTTGCGGTCACGAACGCGCGCTCTCTGTCTCCTCCACAGCAGTTGCGTATCATAATCGAACTTCAATCGGATCTGGTGGGGATGGCTACACTGACGGGGATGACCGCTCAACAGCGCTCGAAGATCTTGTAGAGCTGCGTGAGGCACGCGACGGGCACGAGCACGCTGGCGTTGTTCAGGTCGCCGGGCGGGTAGAAGGCCGCCGACTTGGCCGCGGGGAACACCACGTGCTCCAGCACCAGCGCCGCCCGCCCGGGGTTCAATGGGTACCGCACCTCGGCGTACCAGCGCGCGAGCGCGTGCGCCACGTTCTCGAAGCACGGCTCCTCCTCCTCCCAGTTCACCTCGGTGGCCAGGTAGAAGAGGAACTCGGGCAGCGAGTGGATCGGAGGCTCGTGGTTCGGCAGGATGCGCGGCAGCGTCCGCAACAGGCCCTGCAAGTATCGTCGCAACATGGTGGGAGGGTGAGGCCCATGGTGATTGACACCTCACGTCTTCGGCTCCACCTACCTGGGCGTCAATGTCGAGCGCGAAGTACTCGGCGAGCATCGGTCCGTTGGCCACGAGCAGCGTCTGGATCTCCTGCGCGAGCTGCTCCTTGGGCCCGTCCTCTTGGTCGTACCCGTTGCGCGGGTTGTCGAGCGCCTCGAGCACGCACGCGGCGATCGGGATCGGTTCCTGCAGCTGGATGGCGCGCATCTCGCCGAACTGCTGGAACACGCGCTGGTACATGATGTGGAACGTCACCTGCTCGTGCCGCACGAGGTACAGCTTGGTGCGGTGTTGCACCAGGCAAAACTGCGGGTTCACGAGCCCCACGAACGTGTGCTCGCGAAACAACTACAGCAACAATTGACGGCAGTAGCAACAACAAACACGATCAGTGGTCGAGTGGTGGTGTAGGAATGATGCAGTCAGGTACCTTTGCGAGCGCCTTGCTCTTCCGTAATTGGATGCGGTGCTGGAGGTTCTGCACGCTCGTCAGCAACTGCGGGCTCTGCGTCGGCTCCACGCTGCTGCGATGATCGTCGTCTTTGTCGCCTTCTGGGTCGGGCTCTGCTCCAACCACAAGGCAACGAGCAACTCGTATGAGAACTATGGCACTTGCCATTGAAGCGTGATGCTGTCAGTGGTTGCACCTTCGGACGATTGCTCCATGGCTTCCGAGAGTTTCCTCTTTCTGGACTGCTTAGTCCCGTCGGATGGCGACGAGCCTTCACTGTCGTCGGAGCCAAGGCTAGCAGGCTTCGTCTGAGCATCCTTTTCAGATTGACTCGCTTGGTCAGGTGACTGGGCCAAAGTTGGCTGAGAGCGCTGAGAGTCCAGGAAAAAGTACTTGTCGATCGTGTTCGCGCGGTGGTCCGTCCGCACCAAGCGCTGCGGAGCCTGTACATTGATAGGACGATCGTCAGTGATCGAGTCGGAGGCCACGACAGCAAGCAAGTACATCATGAGAACCTGCGATGGCTGGTACTTTCGCGACGGAGGAGTCGGCTTTTGGCTCAAATCGAGCTCAATTGCTTGGCTGCCAGTCGACAGCCGATCGCTCTTGCCCCTCCTGTTGGCGAGAACTTCGTCCTCGTCGCTTGCCTCTTCGTCGTTGTCGCTATCTTCGTCGCGCTTGGTCTCCTCCTCTTCGTCATCCAGGACACCGCTAGCATCCTTGCCGCCCGCCTTCTTTGCGTCAAAACCCATCATTGAAGTGATGGGCTGAACGGAGAAGCTGCGGCTTTCATTGCTGCCCTTCAGCTTGGATTGGATCGCTTGGGCAATTGAGTCCACGATCTCCTCTTCGTGGAGGAAATGCACCTGCAAGCAGCGTCCGCAGAGTTAGCGGCAGGGAAGGAGTCCAAGCGAGACTGCCGCTGCGTACCTCTCGCTTAGTTGGGTGAACGTTGACATCAATGTTGCGCGCCGGGAGCTCGACGCTGAGATAGACAAACGGATGCGTGTGCTTGGGCAAGTAGAGCGAATACACGTACTCGCACGCGCGCTTGATCGCCGCACAGTCAACTAGGCGGTTGTTGATGAACAGGATGAAGCTGCTCTTCTTCAGACTGGGTCGACATCAACACGGCACCAGCATCAGTCAGTAAGGATTTGTGGCCGCTCCTCTGCTTGTGCACGCACTTGTAGTTGGCGTTGCTGATAAATCCGCGCACTTGGTGGTGAAGGTTCATAGCGGTCGTCGACGACCCCGACCCCTTATCGATCGAGAACTCCAAGAGCTCGTTCGCCAGCTTGCTGCCGTAAATGGTGCGGATCACGTCCAACTGGGACATGGTCTGGGTCGTGTTGACGTCGCACGATGCCTCGCGGTGCTTCAGCCAAGAAAATCATACCAAGGTAGAGGCAATACCATCAGTGACCTCAGAGAGCGTGGCAAACCCAGCAAGGCGAGTGAACCATCGCTCAAGCGTACCTTTTTGCAAACGAAGCCAACGTTCTTGGCGCCAAAATGGATGGCGTACTTTTGCACCACGTCGAGAATGCGCTGGTACTGCTCGGATGTGTTCTTGAGCGCTTGTCGGCGCGTGTTGAGGTTGTAGAACAGGTCCTCGACCTGAGGCACAAGACGTTACCCAAAGGAGAAAGCAGCGTCACGGCCTGCTGGTAGGTAGTCAAAGGTGCAGCAAAGGAATGCTGTGCCACACCAGAATGATCGTGCCGTCCTTGCCAGCGCACGGAGCCGGGTCTGCTGAGGCCCCGGGCTTCTTGGCGACGAGTTTGCCGTCCCGATACGACGCCCTGTCGGACAAGAGGGCCCGTGAGTTGCTTCTCACACCTCGTGAGCAAGGAGAGAGAGAGGATGGCACCGACTTGTAGGCGCAGGGCTGAGACGCCGTCTTGGACGTGATGGCCACGTGTGCGACGTGCGATATGCTGGCGAGCGCCTCGCCGCGGAAGCCGAAGGACTGGATCTCGCGCAGGTCCTCGAACACGCGCAGCTTGCTGGTCGTGAAGCGCTCGCACACGATGGGCAGGTCCTCGCGCAGGATGCCGCGGCCGTTGTCCTGGATCTGCAGCAGCTTCAAGCCGCCCTGGCCAACCGTCACGGCCACCTGCGTCGCGCCCGCGTCCAGCGCGTTCTCCAGCAACTCCTTGAGCGCGTTCGCCGGCCGGTGCACCACCTCACCCGCCGCGATGCGGTTCACCACCTCGGCGCTCAGCCGCTGGATGCGCGGCACGCCCACGGCCACGGCCGCCGCCGCCGCTGCCGCCTCGCGCTGCTGCTCCGCCATGTCCACCGCGCGGTCGGTCTCTTCTCCTCTTCTCCTCTTCTCCTCTTCTCCTCGTCTCCTCTTCTCCTCTTCTCTTCTCTCCTCTTCCTGTCTGTCCTTCTCGCGATGGCTCACTCCGGCCGAAGGTTACGCTGCTGCCAGCTTCAAAGTCGGGGCTTTGCCGCCAAAAAAGGCCAAAAGCTTTGACACTTGGCGCCAAATTCAGATCACAGCGCGTAACCCGTTACGATGAGGGGTACGCCGACTGTGAGGAGGGCATTCACGGGGGGTACCCGCGTAACCGGACGTCAGCAAGCGCCATGACGAGGAAGATGGCGACGCTCGGGCTGCGCTTCCGCGTGTGCAAGGCCTCCAAGTACCTGTTCGACTGCGCGGGCGTGGACCCGGCGGACGCCGCGGAGCTGCAGCGGCTCGCGCTGGTCGCGGTGCGCGCCGAGGAGCTGGCGGCGCTCGGGTAACGTGGCGAACCGCGTTGATGGACGAATGCCGCCTCGGGAATTGATTGACGCTCGCTGCGTCCGACAGGATCGACGAGGTGGACGTCCGCAAGCGCCTAGATCTAGACGAGGTCGACCACATGATTGCATGCTGCCCGAGCCACGTACGAGCCACGGTCGCTGCTGTCGATGCGTCGGTTGAGGTGGACTGATGCGCCTGCCCCCATGCTGTAACGCATGAATGGCCAGCCGCCGGAGGTTGTGGTGGCGCCGGCGGCACCAGAGCACCGCGAGCAGTTCGAGCGGTTCGCTGAGTACCTTTCTGACCGCAAGCGGGTGCGTAGGACCCGTCCGTGCGTTGTTGGTAACCATGAAGCTCAACATTCGGTACCGGTGACCAGGCCGGCGTGGCTCCGCTTGCCGGCGGAGTGATGCTGCTGCTCGCCCCGCTTCCTGGCACGCACGGCTTCCTCCGGTGCGTAGTGGTCGCGACTGCGACTGCAGACAGTGAAAGCGGTGTGGTGGCCGTGTCTGCGGCGCCGCTGCCGAAGAAGTTGCCGACTCGAGTCGCTGGGGACAGCGAGAAGACACACCAGCCGCCTCCGAACGCACTGGACGCTACTAGCACTGCAGCAAAGCCGCCGTCCCAAGCAAGCCACGGTCGAAAGCGACCGCGGCACGATCGGTCTGCAAGCCCGAGTGGAGGTCCGGACGAGTCGCCTGCTGCTGGTGCGGTGACTGTAGCAAAGCCCAGTGCTGCGCATGCCCATCAAGCGGAGTCGGGGTCCAAAGGCAGGAAGGACACAAAGGTGCGTTTGTCGAGACTGCGGTCTGGTGCTGCTACAGATGCGATGACTGATACCGCCACCGGTGCGTGTGTGCTGCAGTCGGCCCGTGAACCCGATGCAGTGCACGAAGCAGCCAGGAATCTGGGCACTGCGATGATCTACGCGCTGAATTGGCGGGCACGCAAGGCGTTGATTGCACAGCTAAGGTGCGCAAACCTGCCTCGCTAGTGTCGTTGCATGCTTCTCCGACTGACGTGTGTGGCTTGGTACTGCTATGTAGGCAAGAGCACGATACGTTCCACGCCACTCGCTACGAGGCGCTGCGTAAATGGAGCGAGCGAGCAAGAGCTCCTCCGTAATCCATTGTCGCATTCACCGTCCTGGCTGGCAAGGATCCACAGCGGGTCCGTTCGTTGAGCTTGCCTGAGTATTGCAGCGGGGTCCATGAGCTTTCGTGGCGGCTGCTTGTGCCGCCCGATTGTGAGAGCTGCACAAGGCATACGATGCGTCCAGGAATGTTGCCTGGTCGCCCATCTTGACGCTCGATGGTCAATACCGAGCGGAGAACGCACCTCAGCTAGCGCTTGGCAGTCATGCTGGCTTACTTCGACTTTCGTCCAAACAACTGCGGAAGCCTGCGATCAGCAGCAAGTACGCAGCGAAGTCGATGGACAACGGACGCTCCATCGTCCATAATCGTTGTTCATCCCGCCTTGATAACGTGGCAACGCAGTGTTCGCTATATGGTCTTCTATGCGTTTCGCAGGCCCTCCATCTCCTTGAGCTCCTTCGGCACCTTGGATGTGAGGACCTCAACACCGGTCTCCGTGATCTGATCACCACACAAGCATGACAGAATTTGTACCTTCGATGCGAACGAGCAGCCATCAGCGAGCAAACACTTACCACGACGTCATCTTCAATCCGAATGCCGATGCCGCGGAACTCCTCCGGGAGGTCCATATCGTTCTTGGGAAGGTAGATGCCCGGCTCGATCGTGACGACCATGCCGGGAACCAATGGAGCACCACGCGTCACATGAGGCGTGTCGTGCGTGTCCATGCCCAGGTAGTGGCCGATGTGCGTCGGGTTGTACTTCTGGAACTCGACCAACGCATTCCGCGAGAAGCGCGCGGCGTTGGCGCTCTTCTTCATGATGCCAAACTCCTTCATTGAGTCCATCATGAGCGCGACCGAGTAGTCATGCACGTTGTCGAGGCTCACGGGCTGTTTGGTCTCGATCTGCTGCTGCAGGTAGCTGATGCATTTCTTCTGCACGTCGAGCACGAACTCGTACAACTGGGTGTGTCCGGTCGGCAGCGGACCGCCGACGGGCCACGTGCGGGTGATGTCGCTCACGTACCCGCCGGCGACTTCGCAGCCCGAATCGACAAGCACGAGCTCATTCGCGTGGAGCACATCGCGCTTGGCGAGGTAGTGAACCACCGCCGCGTTCGACCCGGCGCCGACGACGTTCGGGAAGGCATTACCCAGCGCGCCATTGCGCTTGCACGACCCCTCGAACTCGGCCGCGAGCGCGCGCTCCGTCATGCCCGGCCGCGTGCGACTCATCATGTCGATGAACCCCTGGCAGCCAATGTCGGCGGCCACGCGCATGCGATCGAGCTCGCGCTCCGACTTGATGACGCGCAGCTGCTCGACGAGGATGTCGCCCGAGATGAACTTGTCGTGGAACGGCTTGCTCGCGTTGACGAAGCTCGCGGGGAAGCGGCCGCCGTCCGGCGCGAGCACGAACACGCGCTCGAGGCCCTTGAGCACCTGCGCGAGCCCGCGCTCGAGGTCGGTCACCTGGAACGACTCGTCCGCGCCGTAGCGCTCGCGCGCCGCCTCCAGGCCGATGCGCGCGCCGTCCCACTGCTCGCTGTGGCGGTCGCGCGGCAGCACGAAGAGCGCGAACGAGCACTCAAAGCCGCGCTTGACCATCACGGCGTGCGCGCCGGGCTCCTCGACGCCTGTCAGGTACAAGAAGTTGGCGTTCTGGTGGAACTCGAACGGGATGTCGTGCGTCATGTACTTGACGTCCGCCGCGTTGATCTGTCCGGCCGCACGCCACACGTCAGCGCCCAGCATCGAGTCTGGCTTGCCGCCGCATACAGAGACGCATACGTACGACAAGCGCCGAGTCGTTGGGCAGCACGTCAAACAGGCGCCGGCGCCGCTCCTGGAACTCGGACGCCGGCAGTCCTGCGTCGTACACGTCCATCCCATAGTGGCCGAGCGGTTAGCGACCATGCCAAAGGCGTGGATCCAGCACGGGTGCCTCACCTGGCAGCAAGCAACCAGGCGCGACGGCGAACGGGTTGCTGGGCGACCCACCGCGGGCGTCCGCGAGCCCGAGCGCGAAGGCCGAGTGAGAGCTCAGCAGGCGACGCGCGCCCGCCCCCTCCCCCGCGGCGTTCCCGGCGCGGATACCGCGCGCCATGGTGACCCGCGCGGCCGCTGTCATGCCCCTCGCGATCATTGCCGTCGCGATGCGCCGCCCTTTCTTTCTATGGCGCTCCAGTATGGCGGGGGAACGACGCGGAATGACGTGCAATGTGGGAGGTCGCGCGAAGGTTGCGCGTGGGTGGTGGTTCAACCATAACGTGTTGGAACGGTTACAAACGGGGCAATTAACCGATGTATCGGTTCCTAACTGTATACGACCGTTTGGGTGGCGAGCAGCTTGTGGCGCTTGCCACCACTTTGGAGTCGGCGGCCAAAGCCGAGAAGGAGGCAGTCGGGAGCGAGCGAGCGAGCGGGGACGCGCAGCATACACCAGCCGAGTCGATAGAAGCAGCGAGTAGGCAAGATGCCGCAGCACGAGCACATGGAGATGTACCGCAAGCGCCACGGCGTGCGCCTGGACGCGGCCGAGAAGAAGCGCAAGAAGGAGGCGCGCGAGGTGCACAAGCGGTCGCAGTTCGCGCAAAAGGTGCACGGCCTGCGCGCCAAGCTGTACAACCAGAAGCGGTTCAAGGAGAAGGCGGCCATGAAGAAGACGCTGGCGCTGCACAACGAGCGCACCAACAAGCACGCGAACGACGACGCTGTGCCCGACGGCGCCGTGCCGGCCTACCTGCTGGACCGTGAGGGCGTGTCGCGCGCCAAGGTGCTGAGCAACACGGTCAAGCAGAAGCGCAAGGAGAAGGCCGGCAAGTGGGACGTGCCGATCCCCAAGGTCAAGCCCATCGCGGACGACGAGATGTTCAAGGTGCTGCGCTCGGGCAAGCGCCGCAACAAGGCCTGGAAGCGCATGATCACCAAGGCCACGTTCGTGGGCGAGAACTTCACGCGCAAGCCGCCCAAGTATGAGCGCTTCATCCGCCCGAGCGCCATGCGCTTCAAGAAGGCGCACGTCACGCACCCGGAGCTCAAGACCACTTTCCAGCTCGACATCCTCGGCGTCAAGAAGAACCCGCAGAGCCCGCTGTACACGCAGCTCGGCGTCATGACCAAGGGTACCATCATCGAGGTTAATGTGAGCGAGCTCGGCCTCGTCACCACCTCGGGCAAGGTCGTCTGGGGCAAGTACGCGCAGATCACCAACGTGCCCGAGAACGACGGCTGCATCAACGCGGTGCTGCTCGTCTGAGGCGCTCGAACTCGCGCCGATCGGCCGATCGGTCCTCGCCCGCGCCGTATTTTGCTTTCGCAGTGTGTGTCTATAACGAGAACTGGATTGAGAACCACCAACATACCATCTCGTGTGCCTGCCGTACTCGACAACCGTGGGCTGCCCTCAATGCAGGGGCAACAGTATGCCGATGATGGCGGAGGTGACGACGGCCTGCATTGCCAGACAGGAAGCGGAGCGAGATATTATCGTTAACGTCTCAGCTGGTTCCTCGTTTGGAGTCGCACCCTGGCATGACCACTCTATTTTAGTCGGACGGTGCGTGGGTGACCAATCCATTGCTGCTGGATCCCACTCGCCACCAGCGAAGCGGAGCCTCTGTCCGCCACTGCGAATGCAGCAGCGCTCCACATATTGGCCAATGTCCATCCTATGGGAAGAGTGTTGGAAGTGGGCTCTGGCTGCCAGTCTTCAAGTCCCGTCGACAAGTTTGTATCGTCCCTCGACGCTGGGTTCAACGGGACTTGCCGCGGATTTGTTCGTTGCGACTTGCGTCGGGGTCGTTCGTCTCTCTTCGACAAGCATACGTGCACGAGGGACGTGGGGAAGGAAATCTGCACCTTGTCGCTGACACCTTGTCGCCACCCCACTTCCAGCTTACTGATTGGCTCACCGAAGTTAAAATGCCTCGATGAGGCCGTTGCCCTCCCCACGACCATGGCCCAAGGGCCGA